>QEPC01006862.1:173643-225690 GCA_003113815.1 Sphenodon punctatus
GAGGGTGGCCCTGCCTTGGCCGTGACCTACTTTTCCTGTGTTCACGGGGCCCGTGGGTACCAGAGCACCCGTGGGGCGGTGTTTCAACGCCTCCTGGAGCTGGGGCACCTTCCGTTGCCCCCATCTGCTGCCTGCTGTGTGCCTGAGCCCTCCGCGGTGGAGATGTCATCCCTGTTGGCGGTGTGGGCGCGTGTGGACGTCCAGCTGGCTCTCACCATGCCCGACCCCTTCAAGGCCTACTACCTGATCGCCCACTACATGTCCGTGCAGGGGTACCCCCGGGACATGCTGCACTGGCCCCACCTGGTCCACTGGGCAGGGCTCCCGGGCCCTGGGGCCTCCGGGGCCCCCAGCAGCAGCCTGTGACCCCTGCATCACCTCCCTGGCACCCCCGGTGTGGTGCCCCCGTGTGGGCTCCCACCCCAGTCCTGGGGGGGCCTGGTCCCCGCTGCCTGCTCCCGACCTGCAGACCCCGCCTCGGTGAGCTCCCGCCCACCAGGCTGTTCGCTGCTGCCCCTACCCATGGCCCTCGGCCCACTCCTTCCCAGTGGCTGGGTGGGGCGCTCGGTGTGGGCTCCCGAACCACCCGTGTGCTGCTGGCGGTCCTCTCACAGTGGCCCTGGCACTGTCTGCACCCCCCCGGTGCTTGCGGGAGCTGGGGGTTGGGCCCCCCCGGCCCGGCCCGGTCCATTACCCTTGCCCGTGTGGGTGCTGCCAGAGCATCGCTGGACCTGCAGAGGGTCTCCACCGGACCCAGCTGCCCTGCATGTGCCCTCCTTTGACTGTGGGGCCCCCTTCCTCCTCCTCCTGGACCCTCTCTGCCAGGCCACTGTGCATTGGGGGCCCCCAATGTGCCTTGTTCCGGGGGTCCGCCCCCCCCTCCGAGACTGCCTCTGTTCCTGTGGGGGTGCCTCCTTGGACTGGGGTGGTGTGGGGGTGGGGGTTGCTGCTGCCTGTGCCTTGTCCCTTGGTGGTGTCCCCCCTCGTCCCTCCCATTGTTCCTGGTGCAGTGTTCCGGGCGCCCCTGCCCCCCCTTCCTGACCTTTCCCTGGTGTGTGTGTGTGTGTGTGCCCGGGCGTGTGGCCGTGCATTGTGCCCCGCTGCGGCTCCGCTGTGTGTGCAGGTTGTCAGCCTGTTCTTGCTCTTCCCCCCTCCCTTCCCGTTTCCCTTGTGTGGGCATTCCTTTGTATGCCTTGTGGCTTCATTTGCCCTCAGGTGGCCATGTCTGTGTCCCGCCCCTGCCCGGTGCATTATGGGGGTTTAGCGCCCGGCGGGGGTTCGGCTGCACGTCTGTTGTGCTGCCGCGGCCCGTGATGGTGCGGCCCAGTTCTGGCCCGTGGTCCCGTTCCCGGCACGTCTGTTTGGGTCGTTTTCCAACCCCCGGGCGTGGTTGCGCTGCTCACCCCCCCTGGTGGTTCACTGTGGTGAACCGGCCGCTCGTAACGTCTGAAAATACCCGCTGTCACCACTGCTGTCAGACTTGGAACCTGACCTACCTGGTGGTTCCGGGGCTCTGGCCCCGGGTCCAGAGGTAGCAGCAGCATCAGCAGTGGGTCAAGTGGCGGCGGTGCGCCGGAGCGCTTCAGGGCACTACTAGGCCTTATGGTTTGATTTGGAAGCCCCAGTAGTGGCCTGAAGTGCTCCAGAGCTCTGCTGCCTCCAAACCCACCACCAGACCCGCTGCCGTCAGACCCGAGGCCAGAGCCCCGGCTCCACCAGGTAGGGTGATCCCTGGGGTGGGGGGGTTAAATTTTTTTTTTAATGAGAATGGGCAGGGTTGGGAGGGTGGTGCTCCCCGGTGCCCCTTCCACCCACACAGCCTGGAAGGAGGGGGAGGGAAAATCACCACTCTGCCTGAATGGGGTTCAGCCCCCCTGAACCCGTTCGGGCTGAATCAGCCAAACGAAATGGTTTCAGGTTCAGTCAAACCCCAAACAGGCCGAACACAAACCTGCTAGTGTTTGCAAATTGCTAATAAGATGGCTTGGCATTGAAAAGTCTATGAATGCTCAAAACATCTTTTTCTTTGGGGATTAAATGATATGCAAGCAGATTTGTCTTGACCCAGTTGAGTTTAGCCTATTAAAGTGTATCTTCTGATATATCCCAGATAAGAGACCAATCAGGATCTTATCCTGATTGATCAACATGGATCTTAATGGATCTTAACCATGGGTAAAAACAAATATGCAGCTACCATTGTGGTTGAACATCTGGGGGTGTGATGACTGCCCCCACTGTGCCAAGCCCAGTCAGGTTTTGGGGTGGAATCAAACATTCCTTCAGCCTGACCCGACTGGGGAGGGTATGGGGAATGACACATAGCCATCTGGCTCTGCCACCTGTCATGATGGAAAGCCATGACTGCAAATAACAGGCAGCCATTACTAGAAGTCATGGAAAGCCCCCACACCAGGCCATATGGGCATGAAAACATACATGCCCACCCAGTTCACCAAGCTCCTGCTTGTCTGGGTAACTCATGCAACTGAACCATGGACCCGGTTCATTCTAGGATCATGCTTTAAACTCTAGGACAGGAACCGTGTCTATCTTGTTTTTTGTAAAGTCCAGGTACATCGCTGGTGCTATATAAATGCTTATAAATATAACAATATAATAATGTTTCTGGTCCAGCTGTCAACCCGACCAGGGTCTGAACTGGGTCTACATCTGATTGGCCTGGAAGAGACGTGCAGGTTCAGTGCTGGTGGGCCCTGGGAGAACTGGGGCAGCATCACATTAATTAACATTAGGGGTGGGACCAAACTGAAAAAAACGGGTATCGATTTTAGTGGTTACCGGTTTTAAAAAAATCAGTTTTATCGGTAAAACTGGTTTACCGGTATCGGGTTTTTTTCATTGATTTCATTGGGGAAGTGTCCTCATTGAAATCAATTAAACCCCCCCAAACCTCCCCCCTCCCCCTCCCAGACTGAGCAGGTGGAAGTAGGGACACCCCCCACCCACCCTGCCAGTGCCCAGTCTAGATTTTTTTTTAAACCTAACTGCTGGACTCCGGGCTGCCTCTGCACCGCCGGCTACCCAGCAGCAGCCACAGCCAGGGCTATTGCTGAAAGAGTCAGCTCTCCTCTGGGAGCCCTCCCGACGATATCAGGCACTGGCACTCTGGGTTAAACCCCCACCCCGATCGTCTTTTACCTGTGCCGTGGGTGGTGGTGACAGCGGCAGCAGCACAGCACAGGGACGGCTTCAGCGTTTTCTTTTGCGCTTCACTAGGCTTTCTAGGGAATGTCCGGGTTTCGCCGCAGGTCCGGCGGCCCCCTTTCCACCTGCGCAGCCTGGGAGTGGGAGGGAAAATGGTTTGGGTTTTGGTTTTTTTTTTTACACTGCGGCCATTGATTTCAGTGGCCACAATGTAAAAAAAATCCAGTGCCGGAACCAGCACCGGTATGGGAAATTATCAGATCTATCTGATATTCCCGATTCTGCCAAATACCATCATGTTTGGATATCGGGAGATCCCAACTTCCTACTCCTAATTAACACCCAATGAGTTGTGCAGCAATCATAACAAGTGCTGAAAACTCGGTATTCGGTAAACTTCAAAATTAATCAAGAATTCTGGTCTTTGGTTCTGAATTTCTGAAGTCCGATGTTCTCAGTACCATAGCCAGCCCCCAGAAAACGTCAGAAGCCCTCATCAAGTGCTGGCACCATTATGCATGTGGAACAATCCAGAATGCTTGATGACCCCATAGCCTCTAGGAAATTAAACTTGATGCCATATTTGGTAGGAGGAGGGTATGGGAGGTAAGGATAAGCCAGATGGCAAATTTTGATTGGCTGGAGGCAAGCCAGATGGTAAATTTTCATTAGCTGTGAGGGAAAAATAAAAGTGGTTGCACAGCCATTTTCCATTCTCTTTAGTGAATTTGGCTGTGCATGTTACACTGCTGATCTGTAAGTAATTGGCTTGGGGGGGAGGGAGGGCTCCCAGTCCCTGCCCTGCCCTGGTTTGGCCATAGGGGAAATGCTTGGGGACAGGGGTTAGTTATTCTTGTTTCCAGAGCCATGCCATGATTATTTTTTAACTTTTTTGAAACAATAAGTGGGTGCCACACTGCTTCTGCCTACTGCTTGGCAGGCACCATGGAGGCCAAAGGGATCTCTGTATTGCTTCATTTCCCCTGGGCTGGGCTGTCCAAGTTACCACTGCCATACCACTGCCATGCGTTTTTTAAAAATAAGCGGGTGCTGCGTCTTGCACTGAAGTTGGCACCATGTTGGCCAGAGGGATATGACTAGCTCCACTTTCCCTTGCCTGGGCTATCCATATACTAGGGGCAATGCTGGGGTTACCACCAGTGCCAAATTATGGAGCCACAGTAGTGGTTCCATAGTTAAGGCAGAGCTAGCTTTCTTCTTTTAGAGGCCCATAGAGTTCAATAGGAGTCCCAGGGGCAATTTTCTCTGGCTTGCATCCCACTGTTGATGGGGTTTTCTCATTGATTTACCATGAATAGTGAATTTTCCACTTTGTTTGGGCAGGGGGCAGTTCGGGTTTGGGGTGTTTGCGAATGGCCCGAACACTCTGAGTTCGGGCAGAACACTGAACCCCCGAACTCCGTTCACACATCCCTACTATTGAGAGAGAAGAAAAAGGCCCAAGTGACGGGGTCGGTAAGAACAGCATCGATAGAACACACATAATATCCAAGTTCCTGCTATGTTCTGTATATTGCCATCAGAGGTGGGGAAAAAAGGTCTGTGTGTCAAGTAAGAAAGAAAAGTGCCGTGTGATGGGGCTTGTGAGGAAAGATAGAAAACATGTCATATCAAATTTCCAGGCATGCTCCCTATACTTCTGTTGATGGTGAAAGAAAAGGTTTGTGTGGTGGGCCTTGTGAGAACAACTTCAATGCTTATGATGATCGTTCATACATATGAAGAGTATAATGAGAGGAACTTGAATTGAAATTGTGATGCCCAAAAACTCGAATCTGATGACTCTGATTGGTTGCTGTAAACAGTTCCTTTGAAGGGACCCAGGCAGCTGTTTGGCAAACAAGGCCTCTGGACCCACCAACCCTTTATCTACTTGAGGACAAAATCCCAATTTTTAAAGAGCAAGGCTTGTTAATCTAGAAATACAGCTCTTGCTTGTGGAAGAAAAGGGCCTGGGCTCTAATCGCCTGTAGTACTGCTGTCTTAGAATAGAAAGGGAAAATGTCTTACCTTTAGGGTGGGTGGGGGGGGATTGTTGTTCCTGGCTGTCAAAGTTTCGTATCCATGCATGTTCATGGGGCCCCGATCCAGGCATCCTCTGCATCCGCAGAGTAGAGCAACATTTTTCCAGACCATAACCCAGCGGTCAATGGATAAAACCATTCTAGGCTAGATGGTGTCTTTGAGAGTTACAAGGTGCAAAGTCATGTAAGTTCTAGGGCAGGGACTATGTCTGTTCCATTACTTTGTAAAACACCAGGTACATTGCTGGCACTATATAGATGCTTTCTAATAATAAAAATAATTCTAGAGGTATGATCCTTGCTTGGTGGACAAGAGGTCCTGGGTTCAAATCCCCTTTCGCACTGCTGTCGAGTAACAAGAAAAAAGGCCACGTGACATAGCTTGTGAAAACCATGTCAGTGTCCATGGTATGAGTATGGTATACTGATATAAAGAGAGAACGAAAAGGACCGTGTGATGGGGTTTGTGAGCACACCCTCAACAGAACACATTTAATATCTGAAGACCAGGTATGCTCCATGTGTTGAGTGAGAAAGAAAAGGACTTCATGATGGAGCTCGTGAGAACATTCATTCATTCATTTCATTCATTTATTAGATTTTTATACCGCCCCATCCTGCACAGCAGCTCGGGGCGGTTTACAACAATAAAAACATTTAAAACATTTAAACACCCTTGATAAAATGCATACAATACCCAGGTTCCCGGCATGTTCCATATACTGCTGTTGAGGGTGAAAGGAAAGAGCCTCATGACAGGACTTGTGAGAACACCCTCAATAAAATGCATATGATGAACATTGATACATGTAAAGAGTATAATGAGAATAAGTTCAAATGTGATGCCCAAAAAATCCAGTCTACTCTGCTGGTATAGACTACTGCTTTGTTGGTGCACAGGTACCTGGCACACAAGGTCTCTGGATCTGCTGCATACGCCCACTCTTTACCTAATTGAGGAAAAAAATCCAATATTATGCATAGGAGAGATTGGTGGTCTAGAGGTAAGACTTTTGCTTAGGGAACAAGAGGTTCTGGGTTCAAATCCCCTATAGTACTGCTATTGTCAACTGGAAAGGAAAAAGACAATACCTTTAGAAAAAAATTATTTTGCTGCTGACCGTCTAACTCCTGTAGGGATGTGTGGACAGGTTGCAGTTTGGGCGTTTGGTCATTCTCCAGGTTCAGGTTCGCCAGGTTCGGGTTCTGTCATGTTTGGTTCGGGCGTTCGCGAGAGTGCGTGATCACGCCGGAAATTTGAGTGTGTGCTAAGCTGTGTGGCAAGAGTGTGTTTGTTTGGCTGGGTGACTGTTTGGTTCATGTGTTTTGGCTGCTTGTGTTTGGCTGTGTTGTTTGGCTGGTTGGTGAGTGCTAGTGTGTAGTAGGTGACTGTGTGTGTTGGTTGCGTGATTTAAAAAAAATAAATGAAAAAGGCTGCAGTGATGATTCCCCATCTGGGGTCCAACTTGGTGGTCTTGGAGGAGTAGGAGGAAGAGGTCTCTGCCTCTGGACCTTCGGTGGTGGTGTCTGGATCCTCGGATGAGGAGCAAGTGGCGGACACAGCTGCCAGGTTTGTAATTTTTTTTTTACTTTGAGGACAAGAAAGATTCTATCTGTTAGGGAGCTCACTGGTGTGTGGGTGGGTGTGTGGATGGTGGGCATCAGTCAGGCACAAACAGTGGGCATCAGCAGGTAGTCAGGGTCTCCCCATTGCCATCCCTCCCCAGCATCCAAAGAAGGGCAGGATTTGAACATGCCATCCAGGGCCTTTCTAGTTGCAATCCCTAGCATCCCATAGGAACCCAAATAAGGGCAGGATTTGCATGTGCCAGCAAGGGTCTCCCCCATCCGCAGTACCCAAAGAAGGGCAGGATTTGCACATGCCAGCCAGCCATGGTCTCCCCATTGCCAGCATCCCAAGGAGGGAGGACTAGAGGCATCATAAATGCATGACATTACTTAGGTGTTTATGTGTTCCTATTTCAGAGAGGAATTGGATGCCGGAGCTGGTGCCACACCACGCAGGACACTCAGGCGGAGGTCACCAGTGCCACCCCCAAACATTGGACGGACCAGGTCCAATGTCTGGAATTACTATGCTAAGGAGAATGGGTTTGCCTTCTGCAAGGGAAGGCATGGGGGCTGGAACAACAGGGTATGCATGCATGCATTGCCCTCTATGACCTGTTATGAACAGAAGTCCCCTGCAGAGAGAGATTGCCGCCCACCCACTTGTGTAGAAATAATGCAGGCAGGACTTGACACAGATCATTGGTCTGACACAGTATGGCACTTCTTATGTTCCTATCTTTTTATGTTCTTTAGACCTGCCGATAAAGATTCAAAAAGGCCTGGGAGGGGACCACATTGGGCCTAATTGCCCATATTAAGAAGGCCCACGGGCAGAAGGTTGCTCAGGTGCAGGAGTCTGGTGGCATGGCCGTGGAGCATCAGAAGAAGAGGGGGAAGGCAAGACAGAAGCAGCACCACCTGCAAAGTCCTTCCCCCCTCCCCCTACAGCTCTGATGTGGAGCCCCCCCAGGAGCAGGAGGAGTCTTCGTCAGCAAGGGCCTTTTGGGTCCAGGTGCAGGGGACCAGCTGGGACTTTGTGGCTGCCCTCCAAGTAATGGAGAACCAACTGGTGGAACAATTCCAGGCAGTCGGGTTGCGGGAGAAGAAGGTGGAGGCGTACTCGGAGTATGTCTCCAAGTACATCTCCACCGAGAGGGCCAACCTGGAGCTCTTCCGCCAGTTGGTCTACAACTGGTGGGCAGACATGGCAGGGGCCGTGGAATACGCTGTAGAACATGGCTATGAAATGGCAGCAGGTGTGCCCCCTGCCCCTAGGTCCCCTGCACCTCTTATGCCTTTTCCCCAAGTTCCTTTCTATTTTAAAATGTTTTGTTTTGTTTTATAATGTTGTTGTTTTGTTAATAAAAGTTATATTTGTTGTTGTTGTTACGAGCTTTGTTTGAACTTCCCAATCTTTTATACCTCTGTGTGGAAGTTCAGACTGGCAGGTGGCAGAATCTCATACAGCTTGTTGATCTCTACCAGCAGCACCTGACACCACATGTAGTGTAGTTAAAGTATTAACCAAAAGAAGTGCCAGCAGCAGGGTCTCAACTTGCAGACAGCCCCCCAGGAGGGGCAGGGCTTGTGTCTGCGTGGGTGTGCCAGAGAGAAAGAGAGACAGGCTCCTTGGAAGTGTGCAGCAGGTGGCGGGAGATGGTGGTTGGAGGGGCTTTTATTTCCAGCAGCTTCAGTGGGCATCCACGGGTGGGTGCGGAGGAGTAGGGTGTAGCCTGTTGGGGGGGACAGACTGGCGTGCGGGCACCGGGCTTCCGGATGCAGTGGAATGGAATGCAGCCACCAGTGGCTGGACTGATGGTCACAGAATCTAGTTGATGGTTCCGGGGACGGGCGGACATGACTGATTCAGGGACATGGAATGACAGCCTAAAGCCTATTGGGCACACTTCATTCACTCATGCGATAGGTGGTAGCAGCAGGTACAGGAATGCACACAGGCAGGCAGGCACATATATGTTGTTTTATATTCCGGCAAATTATGTTAGGTTTGCTGCATGCTGGACGTCGGCAATGGCATTGGGCCCATGAGCACAGATGGGAGTTCTTCCTGATTCTGGCAGGTGGCAGCCGGGGTAGCTGGATACACCTACCTCTCCCCCTCCAACCCCCATCTCTCTCATTCTATCAGGGAGCCTCTCTTCTTGCTCCCCCTCCCCCTCTCTCTCTGGCCATATAGTGGAGGTGACAGCATGGGTGGGATCATGTCTGTCTCTCCTTCTAGCAGTGGGGAGACTTTCTCTCTCACTCTTATTTCTCTCTCTCTCTCTCTCTCTTTGTCTCCTCATGAGCAGCAGGTTACTACCTAATCAACTGGCTCTCATCATTCTCACCATGTCACCCTGCGTTCCATCCCTTCATGGACTTGTCTCATATCGCTAGAAAGGCTTGGGTGGAACTGTCACTCTCAAAGGGGATGGTGCTTCTGAGACTAGAGTGGAGCTCGATGCCATCAGGACAGGCATGGCCAAGCTTCAGCATCGAGCCAGGGAGGATGATAGACCCTGCCCCTCCCCCAACAAACGGAGGCAAGAGAGCCCATTCCTCATGCGTTCCCTTTCTGCTGTTATAAGTGTTGGGATGGTTAGGACTCGTTGGCCATTTCTTCCTCCCTTTGCCTCTGAAGGGGGGGTGGTTGGTAAAGCCTTCCCGCTCCATTTGCATGCGTGTGGGATGCTTATAAATACAAGGCATTTACGGGTTGTTCAACCATTTTACATGGCGCGACTGCAGGGTGAGGGCTGGCTGGGTGCTGAGGGAGAGGCTGATATGGAGTTATCTGGGCAGCTGTGAGGGTATTGGGAGTTTTGAGAGCCCAGTATCTGAGACTATGATTCCAAAGCATAAGGAACAAATTTTGCCCCATTCCTTGCAAGCAAAGGGGGTGGCAGCAATTCCTGCCACCCCGTGAGGGGAGAGCAGACCAGACAGCAACTGCAGAGTAACCGAGCCACACAATTCTAGCCTCAGGAAATCTCTTGAATGCTTATTCTATATGTTCTGCACAACCCCCTTTAGAAAAAGAGAGAGTGTCTCTGTTTAAAAATCAACTCCTATGTTGCAGACTTAGCTAATCTCTCCTAGATTTAGAGGGAAATCTCAACCAATTTACAGGTTATGCTTCAGTTATGGGAATTCTACATTTCATTTACACACACACACACACACACACACCCCTTCTCCAATTTCTAAAATGCAGGAATAGAGAATAGGTTTGTAATATGATCACACATCTGAAGTAATGCCTGATTTAAAAAAGAAACCTACAACCCTTCCTAGGTTGCTGATCTCTACCCATGTTTCATGTATTCCATGGGAGTCGCACTGCTTTTTTTAGGTTACTTTTCAGTTAAGTTTGTGTTGAAATTATTCTTTCTTTAAAGAAAAACACAACAAAACCCTGCAAACTACTTTGGGAGAAAATACACGTGTTATAGTTATATTTAGTCTAATCTTTGCAATGTGATAGCTTTGTTAAATCAGGTTTTTCTGTAGTGCTGATCTGTACCAATATTTAAATAAATGGGAAATTTTAGCCTCTTTGTGGCTCCACTTCCAGTTTGGGGGCATAACATTTAGAAACTACTAAAGTTTCTGAATGGAGTGACTGTTTCTTGATATCGGAGAAGAAGTGCGGCGGGAGAGTAAAGTCAGGGCTGGGTTCCCGGGCGAGCAGCTACTCCCCTCCCTATCTAGCCCCGAGAGGATGAAGGCTTTCCTGAGGCTGTCAGCCCAGCTGTTTAGTGTCACACCCACTCCGGCGGCTTCTGAGGACTTGCCTTCATTGGCTGGGAGCGAGGGGTGGAGTTTCGTGGAGCCTAGAAGTACCGGGAGGTCAGCGGTGTGCACACCACAGACGTGCATGAATAAGGGCTGCGCGTGAAAGGGCGCACCCTTGTGCACGCAGCCTTAGGCGCTGGTGGGCTGGTGGGGTGCCCTGCCTTTTGCATCTCCAGCCTCCCTCCTGAGGAAACGTAGTGATGTCCAAGAAGCGGCGCCATCAGCAGGGGGCTGGCATACCTGGGCAATCCAAACCAAAACAGCAGAGGTTGGATAACTTCATCATGACTTTTCAGGACCCGTTGGAAGGTGGGCTAGAAGGGAAGGCTTCCGACCTAGTGCCGGACCCTTTTGTAGTATTGGCGTCTGTGGAAGGGCAGTTGGTTGATTTGACTCCCCCCTCTATGCCTAGTCTATCTTCCACTTTAATGGAGCCAGCTACTCGGGGTCAGGCATCTTTGTCATCTCTTCCTGCAAGTGTTGCACCTGAGGGTAACCAACCAACCTATCTGGATTTTTTTGGGGACCAATGTTCTTTAATAGGGGATTTAATTAGGAAGTTAGACTTGACCAGTTGGTGCAGCTGGCGCAATCCCAGCAGACCCAAACTGCCTCCATGTTGGATACACTGACTAGTGCAAACTCTGTTATACTGAAGGCAGTTAGAGCCTGTCCTACAAGTAAGGTTGAGGAGGAGTGTGATACTTTGCCTCACCAATGTCATGATAGGGGTTCCCCAGTAAATGAAATAGGGCATGGCCCGTGCCAAAGAAGTAATGGAGGAAGGGATTCAGGTCTCTCTATTCTGCAGGGAGCAGTAGCTTTCATAGTTTACCCACTTCCTAATGGTATATTCCCCCAGTGGAACACCAAGTTAGCAATATGTATACATTTATCTTTTATAATGGGGAATATCCCATTAAGTGCTATAAGATCTTTTTAAGTTTTGCCTTCTGGGTATGCCAATCAGCGGGTGGTTGTCCAGTTTCGGGAAGGGTGGATGGCATCCAAAATATTGGGGTTGTTTGATCTGTTTGTGTCACGGGGGGTTCGAGTGGGGGAAGTTTTTAATACAGCTGTAGTGGAGCCGTTGAGGATGGCTCAACCACTGTTAGTAAGGCAGCGCGAAATTGTACGTACAGGGAAGCCCCTAGTGTCTAGAGTACCTCAGGATGGGAATGTAAAATCGCTAGGAGAGGGAATTTCATCTATAAATAATTGGTTGGTGGCCCTTGCACAAAGCCCAGTAAGCGTGTCCCCTATTACAACTAATTTGAAGGCCCGGGGGGTGGGACATAGGATTATTGATCAGCCAGTGTTATTGCCCCCAGTAGTGGAAGAACATCTTTCCCCAGAGGGTTCTCTGCTGATGGATATTCAGCAGGCTTTGCTTGATGTTCCTATTATGGTGCAAGCATTGGGAAGGGAGGAATTTACCTCCCAAAGCAACCAGACTATGGTTTTGCAGGCGGGGGACGTAGACAAGCCCCTGCGGGGGTGAGGATTGGGTTGACTGCTGTTGATGGGTCATCGATGGGACTGAGGCTAAGTTCTTGGAATGTTGCTGGGTGGTTGGCAAAGGTGTGTAATGAGGAATTCCTCTTGTTTCTACAGAGGTTTAATATTAGTATGCTTCAGGAAACTTGGTGTGTGTCCCCCATTGAGCTGCCTGTTGAGCTTTCCCAGTATATAGTGTTTGAGGTTCCAGCAACTCCATCCTTGGGAGGGAGGGGGATTGGTCTGTCTCTTGCATACTGGACTGGGAAGGAATGTGCAGCGAGTGATTAAGTTGCCCCCTTTTATGTTGGATGTGATTATAAAAGGGTGGGAAGAAACGTGGATTTTTTTTGAACGTATATATTCTGCCAGCTAACTCCAAGTTATATCAGGTGGAAGTGTGGGGCCAATTGGAGGTTTGTATCGAGGAGTTGACTCTAACATTTCCTGATGCCTATGTAGTAATTGTGGGAGATTTCAACGCCGAGTAGGTAGATCAGATTGTGATCTTCTACCTCATTGCCCAGTTATGAATATACGATATCCTCTTGCTGCTGTACCTAGACTATGTAAAGATGTGGGCATTAACCAGTCGAGCATTAAACTGCTTGGCCTGCTGTCTATGTTTGATTTTTCCTTACTGAATGGGTCATATGGTGCCGATACTCTGGGGGAATTTACGTATCTTGGTGGGAGGGGTTCAAACACTATTGATCTGGGGCTGGTGTCTTCTAATGTACTGCTGAGGGCGGTTGATTTTTGTGTGGGCTCCATTTTGCTCAGTGATCATCTCCCATTGGAGATTGAAGTACAGGTCCATGTAAAAGCTGGGGCTGTAGCCATGTTGGGAGATGGAATGAGGGGGGGAAATGCGGAGGAGGAGGAAGTTTTGGTTAGGTTGACGTTAGTAAATTGGGACAAGATCTTGTCCCTCCCTTTTGCTGATTGGCAGATGGGAGAGTTAAGGAATTTTCGTGAAGCTATTATGGATGCTACCAGTCCGGAACAAGCCATAACTGCTTATAACAGTCTATGTCTGCAGGTACAGGGTTTGATCAGTAGTTATTCTCCTTCAATAAATACTGCGAGGGTACCTAGGGGCCAGCCTTGGTTTGACAAAGACTGTTATAAATCCAAGTGTTCTTTTTGTTTAATTTATAAACAATATAGGCAAGGCTGCTACCTTAGTCTGCCTGAGCAATACTTTCAGGGCAAATGTGATTATAAAAAGCTCATTAGGAGTAAAAAGCAGTCGTATTATTGAGTGCAATAGATAAAGGCGCTGGAGGCAGCTAGGTCAGGGGATGTGAGGTGTTTCTGGACTTGGATTAGGATTAGAACTAGTTGTAGGGTGGCTAGGCCAGCGACCTCTGCTACTGCTTCTGACTGGGTAGCTTATTATAGCGCCCTTTACTCGAAGTGCATATCACAGGGAGAGGAGGGAGTGGAGTTGGGCATGTTTCCAGCTTGGCCCCCTGTGTCCGAGGAGGAAATAGTGGGCCTCCTGGGGACCTGTAAAATCACAAAGCTGCAGGTAGGGATGCGATTCCAATCAATTTGATTAAGGCTTATAAGGAGTGGTGGGTTCCAATGTTGGCTGTGGTTTTTTCAGCATTAAATCAAACAGGACTTATGCCAGCACAGCAGAACCAAGCTGTAGTTGTTCCTATTTTTAAAAGCAGGGACAGAACAATTCCATCAAATTACCGGCCGATAAGCCTTCTCCCAGCCATTGGTAAACTATATGCAAAATATTTGGCAGCGAAGTTGGAGGCATGGTTGGGAGTTAGTAATATTCTTTACCCTGAGTAGGGAGGTTTTCAGAGAGGTAGGTCAGTAGTGGATCAGTGCCTGATACTGTACCATTTGGTGCAGAAATATCAGGAAAAGAATGGTCGTTTGTACGTGACCTTTCTGGACCTCTGGGCCACTTTTGACCTCGTGAATAGGCAGCTGCTATGGATCAAGTTGGCCAAAGCCCAGATGGATGGGCGTCTTCTGTTCTTGTTGCAGCAATTGTATAAAGACTCTTATCTGATGGTGAAGCTCACTTTGGCTGGTCATGTCTCTTGGGAGGTGCTCGTTTATAGAGGGGTAAGGCAAGGATGCGTCCTTGACCCAACCCTCTTTAATCTTTTTTTAAATGATGTGGTGCCATTAATGGTCAACTGTGTTTTTTTCCCCCGAGACTGGCTTCTCATCACATAGGTAGCCTCCTATTTGCGGATGATCTTGTACTGCTCTCCCAAACTAGAGTGGGGTTAAATAGGCAACTACAGGCGTTTGCGCAATACTGCATTAAGAATAGCATGGAAATTAATGATAAAAAATCAAAAATTGTGGTCTTTGGACAATCACACCGCAGGATTTCCCATTTGTGGAGACTGAGGGACAGGATGTTGGAACAGGTAAAAGTGTTTAAGTATTTAGGTTTTTTTTTTACTAGGACTGGGTCGTGGCATCTGCATCTTAGAGGTGCAGAGTGTGGGGCAAAGAGAGCCGCTTTGGCAATTCAAAAACTTTTTGTTTCTTCTGGAGGGGTGGAGATGAAATTGGCATTGGAGGTTTTTAATGCCAAAGTGGGTGCTCAATTTTTGTTCTGTGCAGAGCTATGGGCCCCACTAATTTCTCATCCTCTGGATTGTATTCAATCTAAGTTTCTGCGTAGGTTAACCAGAGCCCCGGGAGGTACCCCAAATGCTGTCATTCACCTTGAGTTGGGACAGCGTAGCTGGTCCTTTAAAGCCTAGCAGGCTGCACATAAGCTGTGGCTCAGGGTTATGTTATCAGGGGTTGGGGGGTCTGTTTTCCTTTTTGAGGGATGATCCCTTTTATAGTAGCTGGGCAGTTAAAGTGGAGACCCATTTAATGTCCCTGGGGTTGTCATGAGACTACCTCTGTGCCAAAACCTTTCAGGCTGCTATGCGGGAGATGTTATCTAGATGGCGAGATGTTGACCACCAGGTGTGCCGGAATATAGTTGCTCAATCTACCCATGTGTGCAGCTACCTGCTCTGGGCTCCCCCAATGGATGTTATGAACTCTTATTTTGGGTTATCAGCTCCCCCCAGTGCAAAATGGCTTTTCATGTCTGCCCGGTTTAACGCTCTCCTGTCTAAGGTTTTTGAAGGGAGATTCGACGCTACGCCTTACTCTGACAGGCTATGCCCCTTTGATCTGTTGGAGGTGGAAACAACTGCCCATGTATTATGCTCGTGCAGATTGTATGATGATTTGAGGGGGAAACTGTTGGGAAAATTCTTCTCCAAAAATATAGGTTGGACTCAGAATGCATTGGCAGTGTTGGCATTAGCAGGTGGGAGGGATGAGATCACTAGTCAAGTTGTTACATTTTTATCCCAAGCGTTTCCCAGGAGGAAGCTCTTCTTGGAGTTTAAGCTGCTTTAGAGGTTAGTCCAAATGCGCTGTTTATTTAATTTTGGAGTATAGTGTGTGCTCTTTTTTATTGGGTGTTTTGTTTGTTTGTTTTGTGTATGTTTGTTAATGACTATGACTTTGGTTACGTCAATAAAGTTTAAATTGAATTGAATTGAATTGAATTGATATGGGAGGAGGTCTAGAGACTGAGGTGAGACAGAAATCAAGTAAAACTCCCCAATAATTTGGGGGTAGTGACAATGCATGTGTGCTGAGGCAAGTTTGAGCTGGCAATGGCAACCTGGGCAGGCAGGCAGGTAGCGTGGCATGAGCCGCAATCAGGCAGGCTTTCAGCTTGGCAGCCTGGGCGGGCAGACAGACTACATGGCATGATTGGGAGCAGCAGCAGTCATCGAATTTCCCGGGTACAGACCCTTGTCTGGCACATACAATATATAGGCCTGGATATTGGACAGCCCTCCCTGCCTGTAACTTGGCCCCAGAACCCTGATGGCAGGTCCTGGGGCTGGAGTGGCTGTTTTTTGATGCAGTTGAAAATTGTCTCCCTGTGAGCGGAATGACGGTTCCAGACCCATGATGGTGGGTCCTAGGGCTAGAGTGGCAGCTTCTAGATATTGGCCACAGCCCTCCCTGTCGGTAACTTGGCCCCAGAACCCTGACGATGGGTCCTGGAGCTGGAGTGGCTGTTTCTTGATATGGGGGAATGACAGTACCTCTGTGCGAGGAATGATGGCCCCAGACCCAAGGAGGTGGGTCCTGGGGCTAGAGAAACAGCTTCTAGATATTGGACAGCCCTCCCTGCCTGTAACTTGGCCCCAGAACCCTGACGGTGGGTCCTGGAACTGGAGTGGCTGCTTCCTGACACAGTTGAATAATGTCTCTCTGTGAGCGGAATGACGGGCGCCAGAACCCTGATGGTGGGTCCTGAGGCTAGAGTGACAGCTTCTAGATATTGGAAAGCCATACCTGCCTATAACTTGGCCCCAGATCCCTGACTGTGGATCCTGGAGCTGGAGTAGCAGACCTTGGATTTCTGGAGCACGGTACCCATGGCACAGTAGAGGGAGCAGAAATGGACACTTGTTTGCCTGGGCACAAAACCCATGGCTCAGACAGCAGAGGCGGCATTGGGAGCAGCAGCAGACTTTGGATTGATCGGACACAGAACCTATGGCTCAGACAGCAGAGGCGGCATTGGGAGCAGCAGCAGAGATTGGGTTGCCCGGCTACAGAACCCATGGCTCAGACAGCAGAGACGGCAATGGGAGCAGCAGAAGCCATTTGACTGATCGGGCATAGAACCCGTGACACAGACAGCATAGGCGGCATTGGCAGCAGAATCAGACATTGGATTGCCAGGGCACAGAACTCATGGCACAGACAACAGAGGCAGCAGTGGCAGCAGACATTGGATTTCCAAGAGGCAGCATTGGCAGCTGGTGCAGACATTGGTTTGACTGGGCACAGAACCCATGGCACAGAGAGCAGAGGCAGCACTGGCAGTAGGAGCATCACACCTTGGATTGCCTTGTAGCAGAACCAGTGGCACAGACAGGAGAGGCAGCATTGGCAGTAGCAGCAGCAGACATTGTGTTGCCCGGGCACAGGACCCGTGGAACAGCCGAGACAACAGCAGCAGGATTCAACTGTAAACAGCACCCATGGATCCAGGATGGTTGGATTTGCCAGGGAATAGCTCCCATACAGCAGCAGATGTCAGCAGCAGGATTGTGTAGGCACATTTGGATTGGCCTGGGAAGATCACCCATGGACCAGCAGACAGCAGCAGTGGGATTACCAGACCAGCAGTGCACATCACCCAGGGTTGACAGGGTAGGCAGACAGGCAGTGTAGCATGAGAGGCAGGCAGACTGAGGCAGGGTTCAAGCTTTGCAACCTGAGCGGGTAGGCAGCATGGCATGAGCAGAAGGCAGGCAGACTGAGGCAGGCTTTGATCTAGACGACCTGGGCAGTCAGGAAGGCAGTGTGGCATGAGCAGAAGGCAGGGTTTGAGCTTGGCAACCTGGGCAGGTGGGCATGGGAAGGCAGCATGGCATGAGCAAAAGGCAGGCATACTGAGGAAGACACTGATCTAGACCACGTGGGCAGGCGGGTGGGCGGGCAGGCAGCGGGGCATGAGCAGAAGGCAGGCAGACTGAGGCAGGTTTCAAGCTTTGAAATCTGGGCGGGCGAGCAGCCAGCATGGCATGAGCAGAAGACAGGCAGACTCAGGCAGGGTTCAAGCTTTGCAACCTGGGCAGGCAGGCAGGCAGGCAGTGTGGCATGAGCAAAAGGCAGGCAGACTGAGGCAGTGTTCAAGCTTTGCAACCTGGGTGGGCGGGCAGGAGGCCGGTCAGTCAGACAGCGTGGTATGAGAAGTGAAGGCCGGATGGGACCTTGACATCAAGTTGGCAGGGCACTCAGATAGGCTAGCAAAAACTGTGCAGCACGAGAGAGAGAGAGAGAGAGCCAGTCAGATAGGCAGGCTGAGATCATCTAGCCAGAGGCCAGCTGGCAGGCTTACAGTTTCCCAATGCCACCCTGGAGCATGCAGTCAGTCAGATAGGTTGGTCGAGACTGTGTAGTTTGAAAGAGAGGGGGGGGAGAGGGAGCGGGGCAAGGAGGGTGCTATTGAAGCAGTGGGAGGGAGGGACAGCACCTCAGCACAGCAGCAGCCCTTATTGACGAGGAGCCCCTTCCCAAGACTTCCCCTGGCATGGGATGGTGTGTGTGCTACTCCACCATCACTCCTTGTCCAGGGGCAGCTCGGGAAATCCCAGCAGTGGAAGATTGACCTTCAAGAAGATCAACTGCTCCACCAACTTGGCCCCCAGTCTTAGGCGGTGTGGGGAGCAAATGTCCCCACCACAGAGAACACCCGCTCGCTGGGGACCCTGGTTGGTGGGCATGACAATAATCCCCATGTCACTTTGGACAGGGCTGGCCACACGTTGGTCTTGCCAGCCCAATAGGCCAAGGGATCGCTGCTGGGATTGATGCATGGCTCCTCATCTAGGTAGGTATCAACTTATAACCTGTCTCTTATACACATCTAGATCTGTATAAGAGACAGGCTGGGATCGATGCATGGCTCCTCATCTAGGTAGGTATCAACTGTTGCTGAGGTGCCATCATACTCCCTCTCATAGCTGTCCCTGGGCACCACCGCCCCCACTGTCCTCAACCACGCTGTCAGTCCCTGCCCTTTTGTAGGCCGCGCAGAGGAGGAGCTGCAGGCAGTAGGAGTGCTGCTGCTGCTCATCCTGCTGTTGCTGCTGCTCCTGCTCGGGCTGGGGGCAGGGATAGAACCCGCTGGCTGAGAGGGACAGCTGTGCCCACTCCCACCATCCCCTGTGGTGTCTTACTGCTGCTGGCAATGTGAACTCTTCAGAGCCCGCTCTGCCTTCTGAACCCTCTGCACAAGATTATCCTTCCACATAGCATAGAGGGCTGAGTTTCGTGCCATGCTGCCCTTGACCCTGGGGTCCAGCATTGTTCCCAAAACATATTCCCCCTGCTGCAGAAGCTTGTAGAACCACGCCGTCAGGCCTGTCTTCAACTTCTGTGCCAGCCCAACTGCCTCAGCCCCAGCTTCGTGCCACTAGGGCCACAATCCTGCCCCTGCACCATGATCTCCTCCAGACTCCCATGGAGACTCTGGATCAGAAGGGTCACCTGGCTTATCTTGGCTGTGGAGGAGCTTATGGTCTCTGTCACCTCATGGAACGGTTTGGTGTGTGCTGCACAAGGCATGCTAGTAAACCCCACATCTCAGAGAGCCCTCACTATAATCACCACATTATCATTCACCACACACCCCATGGTGAATGGTGCACCAGATGTAATCCACTCCCCCACCATGGCATTCAGGGATGCTTTGAGGTTCTTAGAGGTGTGGTGGAAGTCCATGACTTCTGCCTGAAGCAGGGCCCACCTATACCCTGCTTCAGGACCCCTCCTGCCACTGTTCAATGCCAACTCTGGTTCCTCCCACCAGTGCACCATCAGGTAAGTATGTCGGGCATTCCAGGAGGACCACAGGTCAGTTGTAAAATGGACAGTGACACCCCCAGTCCCTGCCAGTTCCAGCCAGAGCCAGCCCCAGGGTTTGTGAGGCCATGTGCGAAGTCTTGGTGCAGGGCCTAATTTGCATAATTAGGCACCACCTAATTATGCAAATGTATACATTTACATAAAACTTACTCCCTCTGGACAGGAAGGATTCCCATTCTCCACCTCTCCAAGCAACCATGGAGAAGCATGTCCTCCTAATGCTTCCCTCCCTCCCCAGCCGAGTGTCTACCACCACTCCCCAGGAGTGGTTCCACTGCAGGGGCAGCCAAGCATGCAGTGACACAGGCACAGAGAGACTGACTGTGTCCACTGCCTTACTGTAGGAGGGGCCAGGGGGTGAGCTTAGCCAGTCTGGCCTCCAGGGCCTGTTGTTTCTTGCTTCCAGTGCTGCCTGTGCCTTGTGCACGCATGCGGTGTGACCAGTCAGAGGTGCTGCTATCACACACACAAGACACCCAAAATGCAGCTAGCTTATTAAGCGCATTATGCCATGAAAAGGGACATATAACCAGTTCAGTTGTGTCCCCATGATCAGTTCATGCTGCCCCCACCCCATAACCAGTTCATTTCTGCCCCTGCCCCAATACAATCTATTCACGCTGCCCCCATCCATAACATTTAATTTGTGCCCACGGGACACCGTGAATTGATTATATGGGGGTGCAAATGAACTTGTTATGGGGCGTGGGTTTAAAGACAGTATTCCTGTTAGTAATAACTTCATTAAGAAGAGTTAGTGAAATAGCAGCCATAATAATCTCAGAAACATATTTGCAGATTTATTTTCCAAGACAGAATAGATATTGCTTTACATCCTAAATTCCTACCTAAGATAGTATAAGTAAGACAGTTGTGAGAATGTGGCCCTTTTTACACAGGTCTCCTCCCAGCCGTAAACACGCAGATTTCTGTGTGTTCATGGGTGGGGGAACCCCATGTGAATGATGTGGTGCATGCGTCCATGGTGAGTGGGGGTGCATATGCGCTTGCCTAACACGCATCCCCACTCACCCCCCCACTCATCCCCATGCACGGAGCAACCGGGGGAAATGGTGGTTACTATGTGGGTGTGGATGAGTGGTGGGTGAGTGGGGATGTGTGTGCAGCTGTGTGCATGCCCCATCCATGCACTGGCGCACCCATGGACTCCCCTCCCGAAGGAGCCTTGTCAAAATATCATGTGAGGAGCCACTCGAAGAAGAACAGAAGGTTGCTACCTGGCAAACAAGGTTCTTTGAGATGGCTCCGAACATTCTCACAACACCCACCCTTCCAGCCACGCATGGAACTCTTTTCTTATATTTCTAGAAAGGGTTGAAAGGAACTGTCATTCAGAGGGGGAGGGTTCTTTTTATACCAGAGGAGCTCAAGACCATCATGTGGTCTATTATTTGAACAGGGTGAGCACGCACAACCCAGTTGCGAGAATGTGGGGAGCCATCTCGAAGAACCTTCTTTACACGGTAGCAACCTTCTGATCAGCAAGTGTGGAGGAGCTGTTTGTAAACAGCCTTATCTCCCAGCCCGATCCAGTGTCCCCGCTGCTGCTGCCGCTGCTGCTACAGCACTACTAGAAGGCAGAGGCAGGTGAGGGATGGGGTCTGGATCCAGGGAAGGGAGGAAGAATCACTTTCTGGGGGAGAAGCTGACTACAGCCTACTGCCCAGCTAGGCAAGTGCGGAGCCCCAGCTGGCAGCGGGACCATGTGCAGCAGCACATGTGGCACATGCCTGGGGCCGGCCCTGGTTCCAGCTGCTCTTTCATCCTCTCCTTCAACACCCTGTACAGGCCAGGCACCACCATACAGCTGAGGGTGGTGTGACACAGCATCTTAAATTGGGGGGCCAGGAACCCAATCAGCAGTTTAAACCCTGTGTTCCTGACAATGGAGAAGGGCTGGCCATCGACAGCGATCATCTCGCCCAACAGGTGTGTGACTTTCTCTTGAAAGCCACACCGCCCTCCAGCTGCCATTGGCCTTGCAAGCTGCCCCCACCCCAACTCCTCCATTGTGGGCTTCTGCTGCTGCTTCTGCTGCTGCTGCTCCTGCTCCCCTCTAGAAGAAATACTGCTCCTGCTGCTAGAGGCAGCTGCTGCAGTGGGACAGAATGCTCCTAAGACAGGAAGCAGGGAACTCCCAGTATCATTTATAGTTGAAAAGAGGGAGGCCCAGAGGTTATCCCACCAGTCTGGGAATGCTTTTATTTTCTCAGCCAGCACTCTATTAAGGCCCGGAGCCTTGCACAACTTAAGCGATGCAATCAGGGCTGACTTCCTCTGCTGAGACTGCCGGCCATTTCTCGAACCTGTTACATGGGCTAAGTTGCACAGACTTGAGGGTTGTAGGTGCATGTGAGGTGAGTTAAAACAATTTACTAAAAAATTGTTCCCATTCATGGCTGGTAATAGAATGTGCACTGGCTGAACCCCCCATCCACTGCATAGGGCAGATCAGTTTCCAAAATTTGTTGTTGTTTTTCCCAATGGTAGCATGATATAAATCTAACCATAGTGCCTTTTGAAAGGCCATTTTTTTCTTAACTAGGAGTTTCCTGTAATATTTGTGTTGGACCTGGAGTTGGATCTTGGTCTTGGCCAGAGGGGAATTTCTCAAACTCTTCATTAAGTGTCTAAGGTGACTCCTAGCAGCCCTACACTCTCCATCAAACCAGGACACCAGTTTCTCCAGTCCGATCCATCTACCCCTCAAGGGGCCATGATGATCAATTGTGGTTCCATCAAGTTCATCAGTCTGTCATACCAACCCAAGCCTTCCCGGGGCTGGACCAGCCCCTCCTCACAAAGTGTCATCACCTCCGGGACCTTAATAAATTTCTCAAAAGTCTCAATAAGGTCCCTGGAGCGCTTAAGTCTGATTGTTGGTTTCCCCTCTTGCATGGGGGGGGGGAAGAATTGGTGAATAACTGCCTCCTTGTCCCTCACTAAGGGGTTCACTTCTAGCACGATGGGAAGATGACATGTATCTGGTCTTAAAAGAACCTGGAGGCTTAAGACGCACTTAAATGCTGGTCGGGCAATTATAAAATAATCTATTAGGCTCGATCCATTATACAAATGGAAGGTAAAATTACCTTCCCTATCACCCATAACCCACTCATTAACTATTACCAGGTCCAAGGCTTGGATGAACTTCGACATAACCTTACTTCTTGATCCAACCAAAACATCAAGGGAATGCCGAGGTGGAAGTGGGTCATTACATAAAGACTCTTCCAAGGGTACCTTTGCTGAACCATCAGCTGGTTTCCCCAATCTAGTATTAAAATCTCCCGCCAAAAACAGCACTGCATCAGGATGATTACTCAGTGCCCTCATTATTAAACAAGACATTTCCTGCAACATTTCTTCAAAATAGTATGTAGACTTTATTGGAGGGACATACACATTCCCTAGGAGCAGTTCTAACCCATTAGGGAATGAACAGAGTAATAACATGAAATTAGATTTAAAAGTGGCAAAGATCTTCACTTTGACCTTCAGAATTTGTGCTACCATGAATGCAAGGCCCCCGCTTGGTCTTCCGGAGGTATTAGATGGAGTAGCTGACAAGAAAAATCTGTCAAATCCAGGGATACTAATAGAGGCAAAGTTGTTCACCAACCTGGTCTCTTGTACCGCCATTATATCAAAATCAGAATTCATTAAAAAGGTCAAAAAATCTGCATCAATACATTGCACTTTCAAGCCAGATATATTCCATGATAACAGCTTCCAGGAGATCTTATTCCTGGTCATATTAGCCTCCTTCCCACAAACGAGGTTGGAGGGGACCCTAGCGGCAGCCAAGGTGCTAGGATAACTTCCTCTGGTCTTTAACCTTCTTCCTATCTTTAAAGGAGTAGACCCCGGGGAGGAGCCGACCACTCTCCACCTGCCCACTGTGGCCTACTGCTGCTATGCCCTGCAAAGCGATATCTGAGTCTCCAGGGGCAGGCCCTGCAAAGGCCAGCCCTGGCGGGGCTGAGTTCTGGCCCTCAGATGAACTGCTAAAGTGTGAGTATGGGCAAATTAACAGTATGCACATTCTTAACATTAGTTAGCATTGCAGTCTTTGTTCCCTTGGAGGTAATTTTCTGGGTCCCCTTCCCATCTCCTTTCTTCCCCCTTCCCTCCCCACCAGGGTAGAAGCCGCCGATGGGTTACCCGCCTGGGAGGGGAAAAGGCAATCATCATCCAGGGAACCTATCTGCGAGACCTTGTTCGAGTTAGTCACCACTTCCTGATGGAATCTCTCACCACCCTTAGTTTTCCTCAGTTGTTTACTAATGGAATCCAGACAACTAATAAGAAAATCTGGGTCAAGTGAAGCTTCAGTTTGTCTTAACGGCAATCTGGCAGGTTTGATGTTTACACTTCTCACAGGAAATAACTGAAGTCTCTCAGTTTCTTCCTCCAGTTTAACCTTGCCAGTTACCACAGGCATCTCAGACACCTGCCCTTTTGAATTCAACCCTTCAGCATTCCCACACTCAGAGGGGGCAATAGTCATCAGAGCCCAGGGCAATATGCAACTTCTGGGTGCAGGGTAATCCTACGATGGGCTCTACCAAAATTGGGAGCGTCTCCCCTTCATCCGCCATTAAAACCCTGGACACAAAAACATTCTTCTCTTTTAGTACTTCCCCCTTTTTCAGAATTTGCGCAACCAGTTGGGTAGACCCAAAGGTTACCTTTTTCATCCAGCGTTTCTTTCTATTGTGTACATGATCAAGGGAAACAATGTCCCTGCTGGTAACAAGGACACCCAGGATCACCCTCAGGTGCTCTGCAACATCATAAGGGGTGATCCAGAAGGGGAGCAGGCCTGAGGGCAGTGAGAGAATAGACATAACCAAGCTGTTTGGCAAGTAGGTCACTCTCAGCTGTTTGTCTTTTATTACAAGATCCTGAGGTTCCCAGCTCTTAACACCTTCTGTCTCCACCAAAGAGAAATCACAAGGGCCTAGCCTTACCAAGGGATGAGGTCCAATATAAGGGGCTGATCTAACCTGAGGATCACCTGGCACTGCCCCGACCTCCACCTTCCTAATAAGTTCGTTCATTGGAATGAACATACATTTCAGCGTATGAGCAGTTGTCAGTGCCAGATCTGCCAACAGCTCAAACAGTGTCACGTATTTTTTCTCCTTCTGGATTAATATTACAGAAGATTCCATTGCATCTCCATCCACACCACAAGACTCAATATTAGTTGCTTCCCAGCTAAAATCATTACTCTGTTGGGGGCTTGATTGAATCATAGCTCTATTGGTCTCTATGCCCTGAGAAAGTAGAGAAGCCCTAGGAGACCTAGAAGGGGATCAAAAAAGAGAAGTAATTTTCCTCTGTTTTGGTAATTTTGCGGCAGGGAGTGAAGAACATGGAGCCTCCTTCCTTAAACATTTGGGATTTGGCATTGTGCAATAGCAGATCAAGACAATAAGACAAAGATCTTATCTAAATTAAATACACACAACCCCCCAACTATACCTGAGCTCCTGCTACTAGGTGCGCCAAAGGGTGCGCAAAATGGCACGCCCTTGTGCGTGTGGCCCTTGTGCACATGACCTAGGCACACGTCTATGGCGCGGCCATAGGCTAACTGTCCATTTTATTTCCTTTGCAGGTCTCAGTCTCTGCCCCTGGCTCCGCTCCCAGCAACAAGCAACAGGTGAATCTGTAGGCTCGGTGATTCCGGCTCCCCACTCCTCTCCGCCGTAGGCTAACTGTCCGTTTTGTTCCTTTGCAGGTCTCAGTCTCTGCCCTTGGCTCTGCTCCCTGCAACAAGCAACAGGTGAATCTGTAGGCTCGGTGATTCCGGCTCTCCTCTCCTCTCCGCCATAGGCTAACTGTCCATTTTGTTCCTTTGCAGGTCTCAATCTCTGCCCTGGCTCCACTTCCAGCAAGAAGCAACAGGTGAGTCTGCTGGCTCGGCGATTCCGTTTACCCGCTCCTCCATATATGGAGGGGGGGGACATAGACAGCTCAAAACAACACAGGGAGGGGTACAGAAACTGAAATAAAACCTAAATCAATCTAATTCTACTCTAATAAATTAAAAACCAGGGGAAGGGAACGAGGGATGGAATATGGAGGGAAAGGGAGAGGGAAAGGAATGGATTAAATGGAGGGTAGGGAGATAGTACACAGGGAGGCGTAAAAAATAAAAATACCTGCTAAATCTATCTAATATAATCTAACTAAATGATAATATGGAGGTAAATCTCTTGGATGGGTGCAATGGGAGGAGGATTGGAAATGGATGAGGGAAGCAAACTGCTGGGAGTCAGGGAGCCTTCTGAAAATGCCTGCTGACAGGATCAGTGGCTAGCACAGAAGGTGTTGGGAGGGGGGCAGAGCAAAGAGTTTTGTTACTTGCTGCCTCCACCTTAGCGCAAGGTCTGATTGGCTCTGTTCAGCATAGCCCCTGGCCAATTGCAGACTGTGAAGCCAGTGTTCAGTCGAAAAGGGATGGTGATTGGGCAGGCTGGCTGCTACTCCAATCCTCTCCACCACCACCACCCCAGTACCAGGAAGTCTGCTCCTCAGCTGCCTCCCCCTCCCTGGGCCTTCAGTAACATTTTTCCCACCTGAACTCAGCCGAATGTGGCTGAACACGAACGAACTGTTTGATCAGTTTGTAGCTCGGTTCAAATTCGGTTTGGTGGGTTCGGGTTCGGTTCAGAGGTTCGGTTTGGTCGTCCGAACAGACCAAGTTCAGTCCGAACTCTGAATTTCTGAACCGTGCTCGCACATCCATAAAGTCCTGTGCATGAGGCCCTGATCCTGGAATCCAACCTACCTCTGCATCTGCAGTGGTGCAGCATTGTGCCAGGCCCATAAGCCAGAGGTCAATGGATCAAAACTATTCTTGGCTAGCTTGCATCTTTGAGTGCTACAAAAACCAAGGGCATGTTGGTCTACAAATAAGATCTTTGCTTAGGGGGAAAGAGGTACTATGTTGAAATCCCCTGTAGTACTGCGTTCAACAAGTTGAAGGGGAAAACACTGTACCTTTTTGGATTATTATTTTTTGCTGCTGCTGGCCATCGAAGGTTCATGTCCAGTCCTGTGCATGGGGCCCTGATCCTGTAATCCTTTCTCTGGTGGGTGGAGGATGCTTGGGATCAAATGGGGAGCTCATCCTGTGGTGGCATGAGCCTTGAAATCAGTGCGACCATTTACAGAGCATATATTTAGTTGCCTTCAGTCTAAGTGGGAAGTGAGCTAATAATAGGAAGCATCAGAAGGACACCATAAGCAGAGATGGAAGCACAAGCTGCATTAGAGAGAGGAAGTCTCTTGCTTCCTCTCCCTAGCCTCCTCCTTCAACCTCCAACTTTGGACCAACTCCCCCACCCATAGTAATGGCCATTCTCTTGATCTTGTCCTCTCTAGAAACTGCTCTGTCGCTGATTTCTCCTTCCATCCTCATCCTATATAAGACCACTTCCTTGCCTCTTTCAACATTTCCCACTGTCCCCCCTCCTCTTCCCCTTTTCTACACCCCTTCTGTGAACTTCATGCTATTGATCCCCTGGACTTTGCCTCCTCTCTCTCTCTCCCCTTCTTCCTACAGTCTTCTCTTCCTCCTCCCCTGACTCCGCTGTCTCTGCTCTCAACGCCTCTCTCTCCTCCACACTTGACTCCCATGCCCCTCTCTCTTCCCGCCCTGCCTTCTCCCACAACCCCCGTCCTTGGCTCACCCCTAGTATCCGCCACCTCCGTTCTTGCACTCGTGCTGCTGAACGACTCTGGCGCAAATCCCATTCTCACGCTGACTTCCTTCACTTCAAATTCTGTCTCTCCACCCTTACTTCTGCTATCTCCCTTGCTAGACAACACTACTATGCCTCCCGCATTGAGTCCTGTTCTCGGGACCCTCGCCGCCTGTTCTCTACCTTTGACTCCCTCCTCAAGCCTCCCTGTCCTCCCCCTCCTTCTTCCCTTTCTGCTCAGGATCTTGCCTCCTTCTTCACCTCCAAGATAGACAAGATCCGCCTCGACATCGCTTCCCACTCCTCTCTTCCCACTCCCACCCCTCTCCCTCCTCCCCCTCCTTCTCTCATGTCCTCCTTCTCCCCTGCCTCCCTTAAGGAAATCTCCTCTCTGCTCTCCTCCTCCAACCCTTCCACTTGCCCCCTTGATCCCATTCCTTCCCGCCTCCTCACCTCCATTACTCCCACTGTCGCCCCTTCCTTCCTGCACATCATCAACCTCTCCCTCTCTACTGGCTCTTTCCCTTCTGCCTTCAAACATGCCACAGTCTCTCCTATTCTCAAAAAGTCCACTCTTGACCCCTCTGACCCTTCTAGCTATCGTCCTGTCTCACTCCTTCCTTTTGCTTCCAAGCTGCTTGAACGTGTTGTCTACTCCCGCTGCCTTGACTTCCTATCCTCCAACTCCTCCCTTGACCCCCTCCAATCTGGCTTCCGCCCCCTTCATTCTACTGAAACTGCTCTCGCTAAGATCACCAACGATCTTCTGGTGGCTAAATCTAAACGTCTCTATTCCATTCTTGTCCTCCTTGATCTCTCTGCTGCCTTCGATACTGTTGACCACTCACTCTTGCTGGATTCCCTTCACTCCCTTGGCTTTTGTGGCTCTGTCCATAACTGGTTCTCCTCCTACCTCTCTGACCGCTCCTTTAATGTGTCTCTCTCCAACTCCGCCTCCTCCTCCTTCCCCCTCTCAGTTGGTGTTCCTCAAGGCTCTGTTCTTGGCCCTCTCCTCTTCTCGATCTATACCTCATCCTTAGGCAAACTCATTGCCTCCCATGGCTTCCAATACCACCTCTATGCTGATGACACTCAACTCTATCTCTCTACTCCCTCTCTCTCTCCCTCTGTTCAAGCTCGTCTCATCAACTGTCTCTCTGACATCTCTACCTGGATGTCTCAACGTCAACTCAAACTCAACATGGCTAAAACTGAACTCCTTATCTTCCCCCCTCATCCTTCCTCTCCTTCCTCACTGTCAATAACTATTGATGGAGTCACCATCCTGCCTGTCCCCCAAGCCCGTAGCCTAGGCTTCATCTTTGACTCAGCCCTTTCTTTTAAACCCTACATTGACTCTGTTGCTAAATCCTGTCGCTTCTCCCTCCATAACATTGCTAAGATTCGCCCTTTTCTCTCTGTCTCGTCTGCCAAAACTCTTGTTCATGCTCTGGTCATCTCTCGCCTCGATTACTGTAACCTCCTTCTCACTGGCCTTCCCCGGTCTCACCTTTCTCCCCTCATCTCTGTCCAAAACTCTGCTGCCAGGGTCATCTACCTCGCCAGTCGCTTCGACCATGTGCAGCCCCTCCTCTCTTCGCTTCACTGGCTTCCCCTTCCTGAACGAATCCTGCACAAGCTCCTAGTCTTCACCTATAAAGCTCTTCACAACCTTGCTCCCCCCTACCTCTCTGCACTTATCGCCCTCCATACTCCAGCCCGTGCACTTCGCTCCTCCTCTGTCCCTTCTCTCACCCTTCCACGCCTTCCCTGCTCCCCTAAGCGCCTTCGTCCCTTCTCACTTGCTGCCCCCCATGCCTGGAACTCCCTCCCTGTCCACATCCGCCTTGCCCCCTCCCTTCATACCTTCAAATCTCTCCTTAAAACTCTCCTCTTTCGCTCTGCTCTGTCTGGCTCTTTATCCTGCTGAGCCACTATTTCCTATACCTATGGTCTGTTTACCCTTATCCTTGCCACATGGACCTGCCTGCTGTCATTTTCATCGTAACCAGGCCAAGTACGTGCACTTGAGACCTCGCATCTTCATGAATGTTATACCCCTTGTCTCCCCCTCTGTTCCCCTTCCTATGTCTCTCCCCCAGCTCCTGTCTCTCCGATTGTAAGCCCTTGGGGTAGGGACCGTGTGTATTTGATTACTTTGTAAAGTGCCAGGTACACTGCTGGCACTATATAAATGTTTGTTATTAATAATAATAATAATAATAATTAATAATAATCTAATAGGTGGTGGTTATATTGTATCTGCTATCTAACCATTGTCAGGTACAGTATACCTGAATCTCAACTTTGATAGCTCTAATGGCTGTGTGTGAGGGCTCATGCTGTAGATACCCCCTTTGTGGAAACTTTATGAGGGGGGGTGTCTTTTGCAGATGCCGGAAACTTCAAGTCCTGGGTCCAAATGCAGCCTGTGGCTAGTTTTAATTTGACCCCTTTCTTCTTCCTGGATTTTCCCCTGGATCCAGTTCCTGCCCCCAAGTGCTGAAAAACTGAGCTCAAGGTAAGGGAGCAGGGATGAGGGCATGCAACCACTGACAGGGGATCGATCCATGAGCTGTACCCTCTTGCTGAGCACAACCCTTCAGTCCCTAATTCTTTGCTCAAACTTCTCTGCAGCCCTAGGAGCTTGTACTAATTTTTAAAGTGGCTCCTTGGAGGGAAAAGCCATACAGCACTGAGCATGCACTTGATAAGGTGCTGGACTTAGACCTGACATGGCAGGGGGAGTGTGTATGGGCTGCCTCCCCCCCGCCCCCCACCAAAGACAACATCCACCACAGCTCCCTATTCTCCCCCCTACAGTGCAATTCAGATGGGTAGAGTTTAATCTCTCCCCAGCTCTCAGCAGGGCTGCCCAATTCAGGAGTCTTGGAGACCTTGAGTCAGGTCATGGTCAATAGGGATGGGCAAATGAACCGAGTTCAGAAATTCAGTTCGGTTCAGTTTGAAAATTCCGTTCGGCAGTTCAGTTCAGTCAACCGAATTATTCTAATTCGGTCCGAACTCCGAACTTCCGAAAAAAGTTTGGAAATTCAAACCCCTTGAACTAAATGGAATATTATCTTTTAGGGATGGGTGAACAGAGCCGAATTCGGAAATTCAGTTAGGTTCGAAAATGTCCTCCCCCCTACAGTGCAATCTAGATGGGTAGAGTTTAATCTCTCCCCAGCTCTCAGCATGGATGCCTGATTCAGGAGTCTTGGAGACCTTGAGCCAGGCCATGGTCAATAGGGATGGGTGAACAGAACCGAGTTCAGAAATTCGGTTCGGTTCAGAAATTCAGTTTGGAAGTTCAGTTCGGTTGACCGAACTGGTCGAGTTTGGTCCAAACTCTGAACTTCTAAACCGCATTCGCCCATCCCTAATGGTCAAACCAACCCCAGCCCCAAGACCCACCCTCACCTCTATGCATATCCACACACACACCCCAGCACATCTGTGGTGCTTGTCTGGCAGGGGGTGGAGCAGGGGGAGGGGTTTGACTTGGGGACAGCAGCCTGTGAAGGACCTAGGGAAGTGAAATGCCTCAGTTCAGCCCTGGCAGGGAGGGAGCTTGGGAAGCACTGTAGGAGCAGCCAGCTTCAGTGCCTCTGCCCCCAGGCTCAAAGTTTTCAGTGGAGGTGCAGGGTGTGTGTGTGAGAGGAAGGAGCTAGGGAAGTGCTGCAGGAGCAGGCAGTTTCAGCACCTCACCCTCAGGCTTAGAGTTGCAGTGGAGGTTCAGGGCCAGATACAAGCGGCATTGATTATGAAAACAGCATTGATTGTGGAAGCAGCATTTCAGTCAGCCAGCCAAGTCCCATGTCCCCAACCTGGCAGTACAACTAGTTCTGTAATGCACACAGACAGTGAGTCCCTAACTGCAGTATGAACCATGGAACCTCCTGAAGGAGGAAGCTAACTAGCTCATTAATATATATGTATGTAAAACTTAACTTGTTGTCCACTACTACAAGTTCTCTACTCTTTTTTTTGGAATGGCATATATTAATGTCTTCGTGACCATCTCTGTAGAAATATGTGTCTTATTTTCTTATTTCCTGAAAGATCATGTAACCAAAACATAGATGTAGTACAATCTCTTGCCATCTTTATACTCCCTGAAAGCACTCTCAGTAGTTTGGATTGTATTGTAAAAAAATCCCCAAAGAAATTAGACAAAAAAACCCACAACCTACGGTTTAAAAAACCTAGTTAAGGCAGATTCACATCAAGCAAACTTTAACAAACCATGAAATTGTAAGTTAAGGCTCCCACCTTAACTTGCACACCTTGTAAGCAGTGCAGTTGTTGTATGGTCTCACATACTGTGCTCGCTTACAACTTAGGTTCCATGCACCCACACTTTGCCTTGGTCTTTCAGCCTGAACCCTCTTCCTTTGCAGGTTGGGAGCAACACTAAAGCTGGGGAGAATTTTATGTAAGTGTTTATTTAGAATATGGATAAACATTGACATGAAATCCATGGAATGGCCAATGGAAGGAATGGGGGAAACATTGGTGCTAATTTAAAATTAAATTGTATCTCATTAACTGTGAAATGATACAGTGGAGGTGCATCTTTGGGACTGGGGGAGGAAGAGGATGTAGAATAACAAAGGCAGCAAGGAGAGACAGTGGAATGATGGGGAGTTGGCCATAGGGATTGAGTACAGCAGGAAGGAAATTGGAATAATAGGAGGAATTACATAAGAAATGGATGGAATGACAATATTTTGGGTGATGTAAGTGGTCAATATTTTGGGTGATGTAAGAATGTATGATGTCTGGGTAATGTAAGACCCAATATTTTGGGTGATGTAAGAGACTATGGGGAATACTACTATAATGCTAATAAGTACCATACGCTTGTTGTTCTAGACTCTATTGTCCCGTTGTATATTAGTACACCTTCTCTCCTGGTTTTGTTTTTTTTAGGATGTGGGAGTTGTCATTTCACACACTCATAGACGTATGAGTAATGAGTAATGCATATGCTGGTTACGTATGAGTAATGCATACTTGTAATGAGCAATGCATAGACGTATGAGTATGAGTAATGCTGGTTATTATAGTGGTCAGCAGTCTTGTGATTTTTGGGGAGGTGACTGGGGTTTCTTGGGTAGTAGTAGAGGCCAGACTATGCAGTTGGAAACTAGCGAGTTAAACGGGTGTGGGGTGGGGGGCTGAGGGCAACTGAAGTCAGGACTTTTCTATCCTCTGAGACTGAAGTGGTGGTTGGTTGGTTGGACTGAAGTGGTGGAGGGGGGGGGGAGGCAAATAAGTAGTCGGTTAGACTAGGTGGTGATCCCTAATAAAATAAATTTAAATGTAAGGACAGCACAACTGGTCCATCTAGTTGCTTCATGTTGGAATATTTACATCCTCTTAAGGTATTTTCAGATGTGACGAGATCACAGTGAACCACAGTGAATACCCACCTGTGGTCACTGTGCCCTGCACGTCTGTTTGGCGGCCGCCAGATGTTTGCCACACTGAATACCCACATGGGGTCAATTTCAACCATGCTTCCCTGGCTCCCGGCACAAGAATCCCCGGAAGCATGGTGAAAGTGATTCCAGGCGGGCATCAATAAAAAGTAACGTCTGGTCGGCTATCATGGCACGGAATCCCCGGCGGGATTCCGGGCCATGGTGAACTCAGCCAGACGCTGCAGCGGCATTGGCCTCACTGCCCACCTGTCTCCCCAGAGGGTGGGAGGTGAGGCAGCGTGGAGGGGGCGGGGTCGTGCGGCCGCACGTTATGCCGCGAGGCCCCTCCCCCTCCCTGATTCCCCGCTGGGATCCCAGGCACGTCTGTTTGCCGTGCCTGGGTGATCCCGGTGGGGAATCTCTGGGTTGTTTTTGGGATGGGGCAAAGCCGCCCCGTCTGAAAACACCCTGAGTCACCTGTGCAGTAGGGAGATGTACTTGATCTGGTGCCACAGAATGGAGATCTGGAATATAAACAAATAAAAGAGAAATTCTTTTCACATTGATAGTAGAATAACAATGTAATATTGGACAGGGAGGTGCATGTCATCCTAGCTTTCGTGTTTCCCCCCAGCCTGCAAAGGAAGAGGATTGGGGCTGAAAGACCAAGGCAAAGTGTGGGTGCATGGTAGGGATGTGCGAACAGAATGTAGTTCAGATGTTCGGACATTCAGTCATTCAGTTCGAAACCTGAGTTCGGGTTTGGCTGTTTGGTTCAGCAGAGTTCGGTTCCGAACTCGTCACTATTGATACAGAAATCTATACCAAATTTGAATAATTTTTTTTTGTATCGGTATCAGTTGGCCCTGGGACCACCCCTGATCTCCACCGCTGATGTCAGGAAGTCTGCTCCTCAGCTGCTTCCCCCTTCCAGTCACATTTTCCCCCACCCAAAGTCACATTTTTCCCAATCCCGAACTCACCCGAACATGACCGAACTGTTCAGCTGTTTTTGAGTTTGGATCAGATGTCTGAACAGACTGAGTTTGGGCTGAACTCTGAACATCTGAACCGCGTTTGCATATCCCTAGTGCATGGAGCCTAAGTTGTAAGCGAGCACAGTATGTTAAACCATACAACAACTTAACTGCTTACAAGGCTTGTTAAAGTTTGCTTGACGTGAATCTGCCTTAACTAGGTTTTTTAAACCGTAGGTGTTGTTTGTGTGTTGCTGCTGCTGCTTGCACTACATGTTGGCAGTCTCCTAGAGGCCTTGGCTAGCATATTGATTTTAAAGTGGGTGCACTGCTGATGGTGGGGTATGCTTTGGGCACACTACTGCTAGGATTTGCTGGGTTTTTTTTGTAGGATTTCTGCCCACAGTTGCACTTTTGTGGTGGATTCTCAAGCGATTGTCCCACTCTTGCTAGCCTGCTTTTCTCGACACTGCTTGGTTGGCATAATGATTTCATAGTGGGTGCACTGCTGATGGTGTGGCATGCTGTGGGTACACTACTGCAGGCTTTTGGGGGATTTCTGGCCACAGTTTCACTTTTGTGGGTTTATTTTCTTGAGTGACTGCCCCAATCTTACTATCCTGCTTTTCTTGACACTGCTTGGTTGACAATGAATAAGTGGGTGCACTGCTGATGGTGGGGTATGCTGTGGGTAGACTTAGACCGTTTTTAGACGAGACAAATTTTGTGCATGATTCGTGAAAAATGCACATTTTAATACTCATTTAAACATCTAAATCATTTTAAATGTGCATTTGCCATGATTGTGTGAAAGTCAAAACCATTTTGAATGTGGTTTTGTCTGATTTCAAACCAGTTTTGAGCCCCTTTGATGATCAGGAGATTCCAAAACCGGTTTTAAAAAATGTGCATCATTTAAATGTGCATTTAAAAAACCACATTAAAAGTGTCTCATCTAAAAGCGTCCTTAGTAGTGCTGGGTGGTTTTTTTGGTGGCATTTCTGACCGCAGTTGCACTTTTATGATGAGTTTTTCTTCTGAAGCAATTGCCCTGCTGTTGCTATCCTGCTTTTCTAGGTACTGCTTGGTTAATGCATAATGAATTTAAAGTGGGTGCATTGCTGATGGTGGACCATTCTGTGGTTACATGTCTGCTGGGTTTTTGGAGGGATTTTTGCTCACAGCTGCACTTTTGTGGTGGGTTTGTCTTCCACTATTCCGTAGTTCCAAAGTTTACCTAGGTCAGAAGTTCCGACATTTGAATTCTGGGTACTTGAATAAAGGTCTGATGTTTGGCAGAGTACCCAGACCAGGTATTCGGAACTTCAGAATTCTGTCTGAGTACTCGGAAGGCCTATTCGGTGCAGTCCTAACCAGAACTCATCTGAATGCTGCTGGTTTGATGAGACATTCTTTGAAAATATTTCTGTTCTAATTAGTTCTATTAGTGTCTGGTACTTTGTTGTCTTTTCTTCATTATAACTTTCTTGTTTTCTGTTCTTTCTCTTAGTGAGGAAAGGATTCCATATTATCTCAGTGTTTCAACTTTCATACAAGTTAGTTGTACTTGATTTTACACTCTATAGTTTAAGTAAAGGGTTTAAAATGTCACAAACTTTTGAAGTGTTCTCTTTTCAAGAAAGGGAACTACACTTTGTTATCTCAACACACAGAACTTCAAAGTTAATAGTCTCACTCTCTTAGGTCTTCATTCCCCAGCCTATGTTTACATTCCGCATGCACAGAACAGCCCCAATAACCATTTTGCAAATGCACGGCAATTTTTAAAATTTTAAATAATTATTTTAATAAAATAAACAACCCCCCTTTCTGAAAATTGATGAAAGCAAATGACAACAGTTGCTTATTCATCCATTTTTATAACATTAGTTACGAAAACACACATGGTTCCATTCATTTTCATAACTAATTGAAAACATTATGGATGCACACCCCTAATTTGAACTGCCCTAGAGCCATATGAGGCTCCTGAGCCAGAGTTTGTGCACCCCTGATCTATACAATATATATATATATATATATATATATATATATATATATATATATATATGAAGGGTCATGTTCACAATGTTCCTTTCAACAGCAACTTCTAGTTATACTCTTTGTTTCCAGTATTTCCCAGACACATGAAAAATCTCCCTTTCCTTGTAGGTATGTTTGTTATACTGTTTGTAATATATATATATATATATTACACTGTGTACTATATGAAATGAAGAAGACACAAATAGTGTTTCGTAGCCATTGCATTTAACCCAAATGAACTCAGGTGAATAAGATGAAACAGATATTCACCCTGTATATTCATTTCAGTTCTCATTCACACATAGAATGAATTAAGTCAGTTTAACTTTCCTCTTTAAATTAGCTAGATTTATTATATAACCAGCCTGATTATACTGTTCCGGAAAATACTGGTTTAGTGCACGTATGGAGGGTGGTTTTCCTAGGGTGGTTTAATTTTATTTATATTTATTTCCTTATATTTATATGCTGCCCCCCATGCCTACGGCATCTCGGGGTGGCTTCCAACATAATATAAAACAATTTTTTAACATAAAAAGTCTACAACATCTTAATTAAAACAAATTTAAAACACCCCCCACAGAAATTAACTCACCCCCCCACCCTCCTCCGAAGGCCTGGGCGAACAGCCAAGTCTTACAAATACGTCAAAAGGCCAACAGGCCCAGGGCCAGGCGAATCTCCTCCGGTAGGGAGTTCCACAACCACAGCTCAGCTAACGAGAACGCCCTCTCCATTGTGGCCCCCCGTCTTACATGCGGGGGCCTCCAGAAAGGCACCCCCGGCGGACCAAAGGAATCGCTGTGAGGCACGGAGGGTGAGGCGGTTCCTAAGATATGAGGGGCCCAGGCCGTTCAGGCCTTTGTAAATCAATACTAATACCTTGAATCTGGCTCGGTATGCTATAGGCAGCCAGTGCAGAGTGTGGAGCACTGGTGTTATGTGCTCACGCCGCCCCATCCCCATCAGGAGACGGGCTGCCACATTCTGCACTAGCTGCAGCCTCCGAACCAGAAACAAGGGAAGCCCCACGTAAAGCGTGTTGCAGTAGTCTAGCCTCGAGGTGATGAAGGCATGGACGAGAGTGGCCAGATCGGACCTGGAGAGGTAAGATCGAAGCCCCCGTACCAGATACAGCTGGCGAAAGGTGGCTTTAGCCACTGCCTCCACCTGCCGATCCAGATGGAGGCCCGAATCCAAAACCACCCCCAGACTCCGAACCGGAAGAGTAACAGGTGGGCGAAACCCCCCTATCAGGGGGGCCAGCACCTCCCCCACCCTTCCCACCACCATCACCTCTGGCTTACCGGAATTGAGCTTCAGTCTGCTCTGCCGCATCCAATCCGCCATGGCCTCCAAACATTGGGAGAGTAACGAGACAGCAGGACCTGGGTCAGTTGAAAATGAGTGAAGGCTACCTTGACAGCACACTGGGATACCACCCATGAGTCACTGGGGATGCAATCCTCTGTTATCAAAGGGTATTTTCAGACGTGACGGGGCTCAATTCGCCCTGCCACAGAAACACCCTACTGATTCCCCGCCGGGGCCAACACATAACGGCCAACAGATGTGTTGGCCGCTCCCAGTGGGGAATCGGGGGGGGGAGGGGGCTGGGCCATGCAGTACAATGTGTGGCCGCACTGCCTGCCCCCCCAATGGTTCCTAGGCCCCCCGCCCTCTTGGGAAACCATGGCCCAGAATCCCGCCTGTGATTCTGGGCCGTGGTAGAGGGACAGACATTAAAGTCCTCGTGATCACTGAGGGGAATCACATTCAACACGCAAATGGAGATGGTACGGGACCTCCGTTTGCATGCTAAATGTGATTCCGCCCGTAATTCACGGGGGTGAACATCTGGGGGGGAACTTCCGTTCCCCCCAACAGATGTTATGGGATCACGATCACCATGTAGGTATTCACCGTCTTTGAGTGTGATCTTGTAACGTCTGAAAAAACCCACTGTCAATGAGAAAATTCCCTCTGGCTTTAATAGTGGAGGATGTCGCATCAGTCTACACCAGTGCAGCAAACAAATACATGTATGAAAAAGTATCTCTAGGAAGTGGTACAATCACTGTGTGTAATGCAGAACGGTAAATTTCTTAAATCAACTTAAATGGTCCAAGGTGTAGTGCTGGAAAGACCTAAAATAATGAAAACACACTGCATTGCTTGCAATAAGACCAGAAAAGAATTCCAGCCAAATGCAATGCAGACAAATTATTGCAAACACTGAAATGTTCATGCATTGTATTTTAAAGATACCATTTATATCAGTGGAAGGAAGATAGTTGAAACACAGGCCTGCACCTGAGGGGACATAATTTAGCACAGTGTGACACTGTGACCAATCATTGCATTATGGGAAAGGCCACTTTCTCATGATTTTATTGTTTTTTGTTTTATTTTTTTTCTCCCTTGCGTGATATTATGATATTATCAATAGGTTCAAATAAAAATCAAGGTCCCATAACACTAGACACTGGGTATAAATATGTTAAGAAATATTTCTTATCTGTGCGAGAAATGTTGCAAAGAAATTAAAAGTCTAATTTCCAAAGCATTTTGTTGGGGAAGAAGCTTCAGGTGCATAGCTAGGTTCAAATGGGCCCTGGTGCAGAAGATGGAGGACCCTTTGCTGTTGAATATGGATTCAAAATGGGTGGAGGCCCCTCAGGCTTAAGGACTTCGGTGCAGCTACACCTGCTGCACCTATTATACCTACCCTCTGAGAACCTCCATCTACCTGTGTGAGGCTTGCTCTTGCAGTTTGCTTTGAAGGCCGGGCTGTACATGAGTCATTCAGGTTTGTGAAGCAAGTTGTAGCAAAGCTGGGAACATAGCTCAAGTTTCTTGGCTTTCACTTTAGTGTCTTAATCACACACTTAACCTTTCTCTCATAGTGGAACTTGTTCCCCTCCCCCTGCCCCAATTTACAAAAGTCCTATTGAACCCTATAAAACCCCTGCCCAACCCCTACTCCTGTGCCCACCCCCATTATCAATCAACTGTTCACCTGTGCTTTCCCTTAGTGATTACTTGCATAAACTTTTCTTGAAAACTGACATTAAAGTAAATCCAAAAAGATCAGTTGCCCAGAGGTCTTTTGTTTCTATTGTTTCTCTTCCTCTCTATTGCAGGTCATTCACATCTTTTACTCCTGCTTAAATTTAACTTCTAGAACTGAATGCCAGAAAGGTCATGTCAAGGAGACTTTGCATCTATATATCTCAACCCCATTTATTTTATTTTCCACACAAAGATAGATTTGAGATTCTTCTTAGCAAGGAGAAATTCAATCTTTAAAACAAAGTCCCTTTATAAACTCATAGCAGAAAACATTTAAAACCACCTGTCTTAAGTCACTGCTTTAAAATTTCCTGAACACCTCATATATCAACACAGAGTGTGCATACATTGCTATGAGTAACAGTCACATTTATGTGAAGAGGTATAATTACTTCCCAAATTGTTTCATCTTTATGAAGAAATAAAATCTATGATCCTCATCCATCTAAATTATTTGTCTTTAAATAGTGGCCATGATGGTTAAAGTTTACTGGAACTATTCCATCCCTTTATTGCTAATACTTTACTTCCATCAACTCCAGAAGCCCTAGAAGACATTATTTCCTTATTCATTTGCCTGCAAGGATCATTATATATGTTCTATTGTAAATTTCCATCATCGTGCCTCTTTTTCCTCTTCCTAACTCAGAATAGAGAATCCATTCCAATCCACGTGATAAACTGGAATTAGCTTCTGCTTATTTAACTCAGTGATAAATTTAAGCTTGTGGGTCCCATAAGTGAAATTTCATTGATTTAATTATTTCATCAAGTACTGACTATAGTTGAGAATAAGCAAAAATGAAAATGAAAATCCATGTAGCCGCTCATTGTTTTACAACCAAGATTTGCTTGCTACAGTGGCTAAGAGGGCAAGAAGGCTATTGTGTCATTAGACAGATTACAAAAGCCATAATTTAAAAAGCATATTTATGAAACCAGGTAGCACATTTATGCCAACCTTCTTTTGTGTGTGTCTGAAAGTCATCAGTGGAGCTAACTAATATGAAATGCTCAATTTACATGATGCCAGAAATCATTTGAAAAACAATAAGTCAGACTCATATAGCTCCTTTCATTCGGAGGCATCTGGAAATGTTTCTTTGTCACTTATTCAGGGTTACAGGTAAATATAAATTATACATTTGGGTTTTGCAATGTGATTGGTATGTAATGTTCTTTCTCAAATTGAATTAAGTAACTGCCAGTACAATAAATGAGTTATCTTTTTAAAAAAAACAAAAACAAAAGGAAGAAGAAGAATATAAACAGCGGGGGGAATTCACCATGGCATTGAAGACTACTTTGAGGGGGAAAATAATTGTTGTGTACTATATTCAAAAGAGAATAATTTTAATTAAAAGCAAAGATTTGGTCTTTGGTGAAGAAAAAATAATCTCAGTAGAGACAAAATTTGAATATGGTGCTATAATTTCAGAAATGTTCTTCCTTTTCATCTTCTTTGGGGCCATTTTCTCTTCAATTTTCTTCCTTTTTTTTTTTTTTTTTTTTAGGCCATGAGGTGAGCACTGACTAAACTGATACAATGTGAGCAAACAGCATTATTGGAGAAACTAGTTCCAAGTTGCATGTGACTCTGGGTATTTTCAGACGTTATGAGATCACAGGGTGTTTTCAGACATTACGAAATCAGTCAACCACAGTCAATTCCCTGTGGTGGCTGTGATCACGGAACGTCTGTTCGGGGGAACAGATGTTCCCCCCCAGATGTTACCATGGTGGGGAATCACTTTTGCCACGCAAGCAGCCGAAGCGGCGGGACCGGAGGCCGCTGCGTGGTGAAGGCGATTCCCTGCCGTGATGAACTCCGCTGTCACTTCTGGACAGCGGCCACGGCCCGGAATCCCTGCAGGGATTCCGACCCGTGGCCAAAGTGGGTGAGCGCTGCCATCGCATTGGCTGCAGTAGGGAGCGTGGAGGGGCGGGGCCGTGCAGCCACACATTGGGCCGCATGGCCCCGCCCCTCCCCAGTTCCCCACCGGGATCCCCCAGCACGTCTGTTAGGGTGTGACAGGGTCATCCCGGCGGGGGTTGAATCTATTGTTTTCATGATGGGGCCAATTGGCCCCGTCACATCTGAAAACACCCACAGTCAACCACAGTGAACCACACTGAACCCCGCGGTGGGGCCAAAGGGCCCTGAATGTCTGTTTGGCAGCCGCCATATGTTCACCACAGTTAATCTCCAGCAGGGGTCAAAATTAACCACGCTACCGGAGCTCTGGCCCGGACCATCTCTGAAAGTGTGGTCAAAGCAGTTCCCACCAGGAAACAACAAAAAGTATCGTCGGAATGGCAACCACCCACCAGAAGCAAGTAATATGATTCCCTGCTGGGGACAAAGCATGCAGCATTGCTGCCAGGCAACCAGCAACAACACAGGCCATGGAGGGATATTTAAAAGGCACACAGCATCAGGGGGATGTGGTCGGATGGATCAAGGTGGAAGGGAGAGGAGAGCAGTGGGTGAGAGAACGAGGGAGGAGGAGGAGGAGGTGGTGGAGGCGCAGGCGGAGGAGGCGGTCATGCTGCAAATGGAGGAGGTGGAGGGACACCAGCAGCAGCAGAAATAGCAGCAGCAGCCTGGATAGGCCTCCCCGGAGACGGCAACCGGCCCGGGGGACAAGGCACTCTGGAAACAGGTAAGGGGACTGAAGGGGGGGCATGGGCACAGGGGCACCAAGGGAGGTGGGCGGGCCAATGGGGGGGGACAGGGGGAAGTGGCACAGGGCCAAGGCAACCCGGCAACCAACCAACCAACCCCCATGACCCACAGACATGGAAATGAACCCGGGAGGCCAAGCCCCCGGAGGAGATGGGTGCTGCCCAGGTGGACGAGGAGGAAGAGGAGGAATGGGAGGGCCCACATGGGAGATGGCCCTACCATCGAGGGGGGCAATGGGGGCACAGAAAAACCCAGAACTTTATCAGGATCTGGGGGACCCTGGAGCATCAAGTGGAGCTCACAGTCAACCAGCGGAATGAACACGTGTACCGGGAGATTGTGCGAGACATGGAGGTGGCAGGCCATCACAGGACCATGGCCCAGTGCTGATCAAAGGTGAAGGAGCTCAAGAGGGGGTACAAGGCCATCTGGGACAACAACCGGCAGTCCAGCCATGGAGCCCAGACCGCCCCCTACTATGACATCATGGACCACATACTCCATATGAAGGGGTGCATAGTAGCCCCCCACCTTGTCGGGAGCGCTGTGGTACAGGGCAGGGAATGGGCCGAGGTACCCCCTCCCCTCGCCACCCCCTGCTCCAGGGGCCCCAACCCCCAAGATGAATGCTCTGGGACCTCAGGGACCAGAAGGCCCCCCTCGTGCACCAGCCCTGAGAGCTCCCAGCCCCTGTACAGTCAAGGAGACTCTGAGGCTGGCACATTGGTCACCCTCATCCAGTGGACAAAGGGGGACCCCAGTAACACTGAGGGACTGGCCTCAGAGGGCTCCAAGACTGAAATTGAGGATAAGCAAATGAGAAGGAGGGGAGATGAATGGGGGATGGGTCAAGAGGGAGGGAGAAGAATGGGCATGGGGTCACCCCCAGCAACTCGCAGGACCCTAGACCATGGGAAAGAGTCCAGGGGGGCCACTGGGTGACAAGTGCAGCCCACCACCAACCACTCCTCCCATATCCCCACAGGGCATGGCACGCCCTGGCACATGAGACAGGCGGGTGAGGATGCTGGTGGAGAGCCTCCCTGGGGCCACCCAGAGGTCCCAGGTGAGGCACACTGTCAAGGGGGGGAGAGGGCAACCAGGGAGCCTGATTGGGGAACCCCGGGCACGTGGTGTGGGGGAGGGGGAGCTCGGGCACATGGGACCCCTGGGGGAGGACACTGGCCACCAAACCAAGGGGGGGGCAGGACCCCCCCAGCCATGACATGGAATAGGGTGTGTCCGGCAGGGGTGGCTAGCCAACACCTAATGTCTACCCCAACAGGGCAACCCAATAGGCCCCAATAGCCCAGACCCGTGCCCCCAGCACAATGGATGAGGGAGCACCAGGCATGGGTACGGTGCCAGAGGGAGGACCAAGCAGAGGAAATAGTCCGCTCAACCACCGAGCAGGGAGAGCAGATGATCGCAGCCATCGACTGGATGGAGGCAGCCACAGAATGCTCTGTGCAGCAAGCGGAGGCACAGGACCGGAGGCTGCAGGTGGAGGTGAGACTGGAATGCAGTGAGACTGGAATGCGGCAGGAACACAGCAGCATTTGGAGGCATTTGGGCAGCTGGAACTGGCCATCGACAGGATGGTGCAGGAGCATTCAGAGAAGATGGACCTCTCACATGACATCGGGACCTCGCTGCTCCTACATTCTGAGACCATGAGCGCATATGTGATGGCAGCTGCCCTGGCGGGCACCCTGCCCGCCCAGGCCCTGATGCCAGGCCCACCAGTGCCCCCACCACCTCTGCCACCGCCTCAGATACTGGCACACCCGCTGGACCCACGCATCTGTCTCCCAGTTCCTGTAGCCCTCCGGAGGGAGCAGCCACCCAGGGGGGCCCCTCTGACCCCAGGTCTGCCCTCCCTCCCACCACCGCCAGCCCCTCAGGACACTGATGCCAACCAGGACACTGTTGGGGATGTGGACAGCAGAGGGGAGGGGAGTTCCCAGAGCTCCATGGCACCCACAGGATGGCCGAGGGAACAGCCCCGGAGATGTGGGGCACGGGTGGGAAGGGGGGGAAGGGAAAGTGTGACCTGAAGGGGGCACGGCAACAGGAGGTGGGTGTTGGTGGTGGTGGTGGGGGCACATGTATATGAATGTCACAATAAATGTATGGGCACCACAGTCACCTCCATGGGTATGTTTGTGGGCCCAGGGCTTGGGGTGGTCAGTGGGGCTGGGAGGGGCATGCCCATGGCACTGGTGGGGGCACCTGGGTCGGATTGTGACAGGGGAGAGTGCACCCTCATGGCTTGGCCTACCGGTTTATGTGCCTGACCAGAGCAGCATGGATGCGCTTAGCATACCGGTACTCCTGCTGGTTCTCTGCATTCACATAGAGAGGCACAGGGCCAAGAGGGCACCAAGGCACTGGGTAGTCAAGGACAGCATCATCAGTATCGCACATGTTGTGCAGCACACAGGAGGCTCCAATCATCAGGACTGAGGTCTCCACTGTGTAGTCCCGCCGACCGGCGGGACACCTTCAGAGCTGCTTGAGGGCCCTGAAGGCCCTCTCGACCATGGTCCTGCTAGCACACAGGCGGGTATTGTACAGCGCCTCCACAGGGTTCCTGGTGACCGGGTATGCCTTTATCAGCCACCGGGTGAGTGAATAGGCCGGGTTCTCCAGAATGCAGAGGGCCATCATCACCCCTTCGATCCGGGTCATCCCCATGTCCACAAAGTCCCCGCAGTACATCCAGGCATAGAATGCGGAGATTTTCATGATCCGGGCATTGTGGCTGCACCTGGAGTTGCCCGTGAAGATTTCTATGAACCGCTCCCAGTGGTCCACGACTGCCTGCAGCTGCAGGGAGTGGTACCCATGTTTGTTGACATATTTCACGGCCTCCTCAGTGAATGGGTGGAAGATCTCGATATGGGTGCCATCCACAGTGCCTATGCATTTGGGGAACCCTCCAGCCACGAACCTGGCCATTACGGTCTCCTGGTCCACCAGCTGGATCATGTAGTCCATGTGCATGCCCTCCACCACCTCACAGACATCCCGCAGGATTCTGGTAATGGTGCTCACCCCCACACTGAAATGCTGCGAGATGGACCGGCAGGAGTCGGGTGTTGCTAGTGCCCAGACCCCAATGGCCACCCAGTGGACCATGGGGATGGAGGTCTGCATGGGGGTGTGCTGTCACTCCAGCCAGGGCGTTAACATCTCCGCGAGTTGCAGGAGGGCGCACCTGTCCATGCGGAAATGAGCTCTCTGGGCTGCCTCGTCCCACTGGGCCAGCGCCCTGGCCCACCACCCCTGTTCCCGCTCCATGACCCATACCCACCAGTCTATGGGCATAGCAAGCTGGGAAGCGCGGCCCATGGTTTCCCTCCATCACTGGAGGTGGCCCACTGCCTCTCAGAGAGCTGCAGCCCGCTGACGGGCATGGAGGAAGGCCTGCCTGGCCGTTGCAGACACCCACTGTGCTCTGAGTCAGGCCAGGGAGAGCCTGCACCTGTAGTGGGCTCGCTGGGCTGTAGCAGCACTCTAGGCCATGCTCACTCACAGCCGGGTGGCCAGGTGCACCTCTATGGTCTGGATGCGCAGGTGGTCCTTGTGCGAGCATTACTACTCAGCGCAGACTGCTAGGTGTATCCTTCAGGCACCTAAGCACCCCGTATCCATGCCAAACAGTGCCTCGGGTGGGTTGGGGCTGAATCCATTATAGGCTGGGGTGGGTGTCGCCTCACCCCGTTCAAGACCTGCCTACCAGCCGGGGGGCCTCAGTTTACTCCCCCCCCCGACAGGACTGGCTCCCACAGGGTGACACGCGCGGGGCTGCTGGGGCGCTCCATTAGGCACATCTGCAGTCCCTACACAGGGCATGGCGCGTGGTCCAGCCTGCCCCTGGGCATGCGCGTGCAGCAGCTGCACCCCTGCAGTCATCAACTCCCACCTCTCTGTGTTTTTTCAGTCTGTTGTCCATGTTGCCCTAAGCTGTGTGTAGGATGTCCTGGCTGTGTGCTCAGTGCCAGCAGCTGTGCAGGGTCCGCACCCCAGACCTCGCTCCTTAGCCGGGCAATGTTGCGGCCTGTGCCTTATCGCTTGGCCTTGGAGCTCCCCTGGTTCTCCACCTGTCCCTCTGGGGCTTGTGGGTTTCCTCTCACCTTACATTTAGTATGAGGCATATGCTGCACCATGGCTGGCAGGGCTTCCCTGGTGCTCATGGGCCCCAGCACCCCAGGCACTCCCCATAGCTGGACCTTCAGCGAGACCATGGCCCTCTGTGACCTGTGGCATTCCCCGGATGTGCAATTGCTGCTGAGCTGCCTGGACAGCCTGTCAGGTGCCTATGTGAGTCTGAGCTCCAGCCTATGCTACTTTGGCTATGAGGCAAGCACCCGGGATTGCCATCTGCACGTGGAGACACTGGGCTCGTGTCCCTTTCCCAATGGTCGCATCCTCGAGATGGGGGTGTGTGCATGTGGGGTGGTCAGAAGTGGAGACTGTGTCTGCCCTCTCTTTGTGCAGCCTGGCTGCCTACACGGCCTGTCTGAATGAGGGGGGCCCTGCCCTGGCCATGTCCTTCTTTGGCTGTGTTCACGGGGCCCGTGGGTACCAACGTTCCTGTGGGGCAGTGTATCACCGGCTTTGGAGCTCAGTCACCTTCTGTGGCCCTCAGCTGCTGACTATGGTTTGTCAGAGCCCACCAGGGTGGAACTGACGGCACTGGCTGGTGTGTGGTCCCGTTCTGATGTGCAGGTGGGGCTGGCCGTGCAGGATCCATTTGAGGCATACTACCTGGTCACCCACCACATGACAGCACTGGGATACCGCCGGGGCATGCTTCAGTGGCTGCAGTTTGTTCCCCTGGGGGGCCACCTGGCTCCGGACCCATTCGTGGCCTCCTGAATCTGGCTGTGAGGCCCCCTGTGCCTTCCGGGCCCCAGTGACTGGCCCCGCTGTGGGCTCATGGCTCTGCCCTACAGCCATGGGCCACTGCCCACTCCCTCCATGATGTCCCGGTCTCGCTGCTGTGCTGTCTGCTTCCCAGGGTTCCACTGCCCCTGCCTGTGGCTCCAGGCCCCCTCCGAGTCACCCCATCCACGTCTGAAACTGGTGTTCCCCTCCATGGCTGCCTTCTCCAGGGGCCAGGTCCTGATCCCCAAGCCACCTCCCAGCTCCCCATGGTGCTGCAGACCTTCCTCGGCCACCCACAATCCCTCCTGTGCCCTTGCCCCCCCTTGGGTGACTCTGTGACCGTGGTGTTCTAGGGCCCCCAGACTGCACCCCCGGTGTCCTCCCGGGGGGAGGGTTGTGTGTGTATTTATGCCAGCTGCACGGCTCCGGCTCTCCTGCATCCCCTCCATCGCACCCTCGCCAGGACTTGGGGTGCCTGGGTGCCTCCTGGACCTCCTGGACCATTCCTGGGCTGCTCCCTGTTCCATGTGGCCTCCCCCTGTGCCAGTGATCAGACCATGTGAGGACCCCCCCATCCCAGGACTGCCCGTGTGGCGCTGGGGTCCCATGCCGGCTGCGTTGCTGTGGGGTTGCTGGATTCCTGTCCCCCTGTCCTGGTGGGCCCACGGGCTGTTTCCCCCCCTTCCCTGTCCCCACCCCCTTTCTCCCCCCTGTGGCTGTTGTGCCTTGTGTGTTGTCTGTCCCACTCTGTCCCCCCTTCCAGTCCTTTCTCATCTGGGTGTGTGCGCGCCCGGGTCTGTGTTTGTGCTGCGTGTTCCACTGTGACCTCGTTTTCTCTGTGACTGTTGTGTGTGCTGCCTCAGCGGCTTTTCTCCCTCCTCCCCCTCCCTTCCCATTTCCCTTGTGTGGGTGTTCCCTGTGGGTGCCTTTGGCTTCGTTTGCCCTCTGGCAGCCATGTCTGCCTCCCGCCCCTGGGCAGTTGGTGTGCGCACCAGTGGTGAGCACGGGCACACACCAGTCCCCACCCAGCATCTCCACACAGCCTCACGCTTGGAGAAACCACCATTGTGGCCATTTGCTGCGTATATGAGCAATGGGTGGAAGTGGGTGAGCATGCGTGTTATGCAACAGCACATATGCATGAACACCCACCCACCCTCTGTGGCATTCAAATGGGAGGCATCCACTCATGCCCACTGTGTGGGCATGTATGGCAGCGTCTCATTTGAAAAAGCCTTTTTTTTGGAGTGCCTCTTAAATAAAGAATACTTAATTTCTTATTAAGAATTATTAAGAAATTCTTATTATTTCTTAATACCAATTCTTATTAAGAAAGAATTTGTATTAAGAAACTCAATTAAGAATTGTCCTTGAGTTATATCTGCTTTTCTCTATAGTTAGTTACTAGCCAAAAAGCTCAAGAAGTATATGGCATGGCTATGGAGACAGCTGGCCAGTAAAAAAGATGATACATACCAGCTGTGCTGAGAGTGCAGAGGGAATAAATAGATGGTAAATGGAGATTTATTCACTGTTCTCTTAAAGCTATTTGAAAACCAATGCTTTATTGCTACTCTGCAATTAATTGGATCTAATGTCTTTTGTGAATGACATGAATTAACATGCGTTAGATAAAGATAATATAATCTGCTGGGACACAAAACACAGGTGCTGAACAAAGAAAGTCTTTTCTGAATACCAAACAAGAAAACGGGCCAAATTCTCATCTGTTGTAAAATGGTGCAGCTCTATTGACTTCAATGGAACAATTACTACCTGATGTTCTGGTCCTACATATTGTATTCCTTTTGATGTCTCACCCTCAAAACAAACAGTGTTTTCAAATTCCTTTTGAAAACATAGTTTGGGGAATAAGACCTTTATTAAAGTAACTAAAAAAATCTGGTCGGTGACTTGGAAAACATCTAAGTCATAAGTGCTGACAATTTCACATGCTAGATAACTATGCAATTCTGACATAATAAAGAGACATCAACCAGGATCCAAAAATTGGAAATCATAAAGTGTCCATCTTAATGTACACTGATGACACAATATTGCTTTCTACGGCAAGGTTGGGCTTAGTATGGCTTCTCGAGGATTTTGGTCATCCCTGTGCTGAAGAAGATCTTGTAATAAACTACAGTAAAACAAAAATAATGATCTTTCCCCAAAAATAAAAAGTTGAAAAATGGTACATACAAAGGCATAATGTGGAGCAGGTATGATTATTTAAATATCTTGGGGTAAGTTTTGCATTTAATGGATCCTGGGCACCTCACAGCCAGTCTATTAAACAAGCCTTAACCCCTATTATGATGAAATTAGGTGAAAACAGACATGACGCTAACCACTCTTTAACCACCCTTGGTGGTTATTTATGCATGTTGCAGGGCTGTATTGGTGCCCTATGCAGCCCTGCAACATGCATAAATAACCACCAAGGGTGGTTAAAGGGTGGTTAGCGTCATGTCTGTTTTCACCCATTATTAAAGTTCCATAAATCTAAGGGGGGATTTCAACTGGAGCCAGCATTAAAGATTTATGAGGCAAAAGTCACCTCTAAAATGTGCTGTGGTGCACCGGTATGGGGATACGACACCATGGTTAATGCCTGTTGTGAAATCATTCAAAATAAACTTTTGAGGGGGATTTTGGGAACTCCACCGGCAACCTCCCCAGTCATGCTTAGATCGGAGGTAGGAATGAAATCTATGGTGGCAAAATTGGAGAGAATTTTATTTATGTTCATGTTAAAGATGTTTAATTTGCCACATGATTCCTTGCTGAAATTGTGTATGGAAGAAAAAAGTAGTCCCTACTAGTCTGATAGAGACCCATGATGGAAAGGCACAAGGGAAAAATTGAGCCCTTTAGGCTTTGCTGAAGATTTTGTAAAATGTTTCCACTTAAAAGAAGCAAAGAGACTGATTTAAATTAAGAATAAATTATATTGCCCAGAAACAACGAAGAGCTCAAGCCAGACTTTCCCGTATCTCCCCGTATTATAAATACTAGGTGCCCAGAGATGAGGGGGGCAAATACCTGGTACTAATATCAAACCCAAGGTGCAGAAAAGCTTTTTTTGACCTGAGATTTCAGACCATGGGTTCTGCAGTAACTTTGGGTCAGTTTGGGAAGGAACCACACAAAGACCGTTTATGTAACTGTGGAATGGGTGAGGTTGATGGCCTTCCGCATTAAGTTCTGTTTTGCCCAATATTCTTCGCAATATGCAAAAAGTTATTAGAAACGGTAAATTTATATGGTAATTGGCCAATGCTACAGAAATTGATATATTTATTAACTGATAAGAAAGAGGATGTGACCAAAGCTGTGGCCACCTTTGCATTTGCAACAGGCAGGATTAGAGCTCAGTGTGATAAGTAAAAGAAAAGGCTGGCTGACTGGCTTGCTGGAAAATAATTGGATTGAGAACGTATGTTATGGCATGTTATATTATGAAACTGAATTGAAATTGTATTATTAAGACATAGTAATAATCTGGTATCAGCTTGGAAATGTATTATCATGTCAAGGCTAAGGTCAGTACAAAGAAACTTCAAACAAAATATCATTTAAAAGAGGAAGAGAAAGATGTTTAGAATATTCATAGGTGTTCAATGCCAAACCGTCTTATCAGGGCTCGATTGTGATCCGTCACCCATGAGTGAAATCTTGGCAGAAACGGGCTTAATGACATTAACCCCCTGCCCCTCCCCCCCCGCCAAGCAGAGTTCCTCATGATCCTTCTGCCATGATTTCAGCTCACAGGAGTCTTCCCCCCCCCCCATCCTATCTTGTGTGCAAGTGCCCTTAGTGACTTGCCCAAAGTCACCTTGTGATTTCTTAACTAAGGCAGGATTTAAATTCAATCTTGTCCTCCCAGATACAAGTCCAACATCTAGGCTTCACTGGCTCTGTGGAGTCAGAGTTTGGCTATGCCACATCATTTTGTACTTACTCATTAGAGTAGCTATGCCAGCCAGGTGTATGGGGAGATGGCAGTTTATTCTTTGCACTGGTCAGTAATAATTAACTAGTCCCCATGAAAAAGGAGTACATAAGACCATAAGAACATAAGTAGAGCTGTACTGGGTCAGACCAACAGTCCACTAATTCCAGTATCCTTACTCTGACAGTGACCAATCTCTGTCTCCTGGGACAAGTACACAACAGGTCACAATGGGCAATACATTTCCTATTGTTCCAGCCCCCAACAGTAAGAGGTTATGCCCCAAAACCTACTTGGCTTATAGCCATTAATTCACCTGTTATCCAATAAGTTATCCAATTTCTTTTTAAAACTGACTACACTACTGGCCTTGATTACTTCCTCTGGCAGTAAATTCTACAAGTTAATTGTATGCTGAGTGAAAAAATACTTCCTCTTATTTTAACTCTTCACTGTGAAAACTCACCATTTAGTCCTACTCTTTGCTTCCTATCTTTTAACCAGTTGCCAATTCACGATAGGGCACTGCCTCTTATGCCATGACTCAAGGGTCTCTCATGAGGGACCTATCAACACCCTCTGAAAGTCATAAAGCAGCTCACCCTTATCCACATGCTTATTTAAATCCTCAAAACAATCCAATCAATAAGTTAGGCATTACTTTAGTAGCGACTGGTGGATTATATGACTAGTGGGTCAGAGAGCAGGGCCAGAAGAGGAAGGGGCTAAGCCAACAGTGGGCAAGGCTAACAGTGGGAGGGGCCAACACAACAGTGGGAGGTCCGACACTTTTTAATATTTACGTAAATTCCCTAATTACTGATCATAGGGACATTGGACGATACCATCCACCTAGAGTTATGTCTAAAAAGATCTTTCTGCTAATGTATGCAGATGACACCATTCTGGTCTCACTCTCAAAATGCGGATTGGATAGATCGATGGTAGATTTTGTGGGCAGGAGCTCTGACAAACAACTTTTGATTAACTATGCGAAAACCAAGACCATGGTTACAGAGAGACGTTTTTTCAAGCGGTCCTGGTTAATGCAGGGTCATGCACTTGAACAGGTGCGTTCTTATAAAAAAAAATTAGGCATCATCCTGTCCTATGTAGGTATTGGCCACAGCCCTCCCTTCCAGTAGCTTGGCACCAGGACTGTGACGTGACGGCTGGTCCTGGGGCTGGAGTGGCTGCCTCTTGTCATGCAGTGGAATAACTAGCGCCAGTGGCACTAGCAGCAGCAGACATTGGTTGCCCCGGGCAGATAGTCAGGTGGCATGACATGAGCAGCAGTCAGGCAGACTGAGGGAGGGTTCAAACTTCACAACCTGGGAAGGCAGTAGGACTGGGCAGGTGGGCTTGGGCAGGCTTTTAGCTAGGCAACCTGGGTGGGAAGACAGGCACCTTGACATGGGAGTCAGGAGTGATGCATGCTTTGAGCTTGGCAGCAATCAGGGCGGGCCAACAGGTAGCATTGCATGGGAGTCAGTAGGGCAGGCAGGCTGGGACATTGGCAGCAGGGCAATCAGATAGGCTAGCAAAGACTGTGCAGCGCAAGAGAACGAGAGCTAGTCAGCGTCACATAGGCAGGCCGAGATTGTATGGCATTGGCTAGCCATAGGCCGGCTGGCAGGCGTACACTTGTTTTGTTTCCTAAGCCAGCCTACATCCTGAGGTCAGTCAGATAAGGTGGCCGAGGCCGTCTAGTGTGTGTG
>QEPC01006862.1:229972-248319 GCA_003113815.1 Sphenodon punctatus
TCACAAACAAGACAAGGAGGGGTACAAAACTGAAATGAAACCTAAATCAATCTATAATGATCCTACTCTAAATTAATCAAAAAACAGGGGAAGGAAATCACTGGGGAGGGAATATATAGGGAAAGGATTCAATGGAGGGGGGAGGGAGGAAGGAAGATTGAACACAGGGAGGGATAAAAACAAAAAATAACAACTAAATCTATCTAAGCTAAGGTAAATAAATGAGAATATGTAGGTAGATGGGTTGCATGGGTGAAATAGGAGGAGGATGGCAATGGATTGGGGAACTGGAAAATGCTGGGTGAAGGAGCCTTCTGAAATGCCTGCTGTTCAGGAACAGTGACTAGCTCAGAAGGTATTGGGAAGGGGGGAGGCAGACAGTTTTGTTTCTTGTTGCGCCCGCCTCACCGCAAGCCCCATTGGCTCCATGCAGCCTATCCCGTGGCCAATCTCAGACTGCAAAGCCAGTGGTATGAGGCAAAAAGATATGGTGATTTGGCAGGCTGTCTGCTACTCCAAGCCACTCTCCACCCCTGGTGACTGGAAGTCTGCTCCTAGCTGAGTCAGATGACTTTCCCCTCCCTGCTACATTTGGCCTTCCAGTGACCTGACAGTGACAGAGTGACAGTAGAGTATTATTATTATTTTATTATTTTACAAATTTATACCCCACCCCTCCTGCAATGCAGCTCGGGGCGGCTTCCAACAATTAAAACAATAAAATACAATAAAATTCATCTAAAACAATCAAATATTACATATTAAATATTAAAAATTAAAACAGGGCTAGACAACAGCAAAAACAAATGGGTAGGGGACTAAAATCCTCCCTCCCGACCCTCCCTCCCAAAGGCCTGGGCAAACAGCCAGGTCTTACAGTTCCGCCGAAATGTTAAAAGGCTTTGGGGCCCGGCGAGCTTCCTCTGGAAGGGAGTTCCATAGCCACGGTCCCACCACCGAGAATGCCCTCTCCATTGTGGCCCCCCGTTTAACACGGGGGACCTCCAGGAGGGCACACCCGGGAGACCACAGGAGCCGCTCTGGGGCGCAAAGGGTCAGGCGGTCCCTAAGGTATGAGGGGCCGAGACCGTGTAGGGCTTTATAGATCATCACTAGGACCAAGACCACGTTTTATCCACCCAAACACAACTGAACGTGATCCGAACTGACCAAACTGTTCGGCCATTTCGCCGTTCAGTTCTGTTCGGTATGTTTGTGTTTGGGTTCATGTTCGAGTTCGGTCATCTGAACAGGCCAAGTTCGGGCCGAACATTGAACTTCCGAACCGTGTTCACCCATCCCTACCCCACATGCGAGCACCCGATCTCTGGGATGGGCACAGGCCTAGCATCTCCGCATACAGCCAGCAGTCGTGGGTGCTCGCCACATAGCCATAGTACCACAGCCTGGAGCTCATACTCTCTTAGGCACCTGTGAGACTGTCCAAGTAGCTCAGGAGCAATTACACAGCCAGGGAATGCCACAGGTCACACAGGGCCATGGTCTCGCATAAGGTCCAGCTATGGGGGGTCCCGGGGGCACTGCGGTCCAGGAGCCCTGGGGAAGAGTGACCAGCCATGGTACAGCAAGCGGCAGATATTAAGTGCAAGGAACGGAGGGCCCCACAATCCCTGGAGGGATCAGAGGGGAAGCAGGGGAGCTCCAAGGCCAAGCGATAAGGGCACAGACTGCAACATTGTATGGCTACAGACCGAGGCATGGGGTGCAGACCCAGCCCAGCTGCTGGAAGAGAGCACACTGACAGGACAGACTACACATTAAGCAGGGCGGTGAGGACAACAGGCAGCCTACACCAAGAGGTGGGAGGTGATGACAGCAGGAATGCAGCTGCTGCCCGCACATGCCCGGACGAAGGTAGAACCATTTGCCAGGCCCCCTGCAGGGAAGGCAGGTGCATGCATTGGGCCACCCATGGCCTCACCGCCCCGCTCAGCCTGCAGGAGCTGGGCCTGCTGTCCTGGGGGGAAGCCAGGGCAACCCGGGGCCCTGAGCCCAGTTGGCAGGGCATGACAAGGGGGACGGGGTTGCACAGGCCCCATCCTATAACAGGTGTGGCTCCACCCCACCTGGGGCACCATTCCCCATGGAGTTGAGACTGTTGTGTGCCTGCAGGATACACCTAGACATTTGCACGGAGTGGTACCACTCGCACACTGACCTCCTGTGTATCCAGACCGCTAAGGTGAACCTGGCCACCCGGTTCCAGGTGTGCATGGCCAGGAGCACTGCCAGAGCCCCAAGAGTCCACCACAGGTGCAGGTGCTCCCTGGCCCACCTCAGGGTCCAGCGGGTGTCTGGGGCATCCTGACAGTCCCTCCCCTGTGCCCAGCGGCAGGTATCTGCTCTCTGCGAAGCGACCGGCCAGCTCCAGTGGCAGAGGGAGACCATCAGGTGCACATCCCTGCTCGTTATGCCAATTGATCAACAGGTATGGGTCATGGAGCAGGCACAGGGGTGGTCGGACAGGGCACTGGCCCAATGGGATGAGGCCACCTGGAGAGCCCACTTTTGGATGGACAGGCGTGTCCTCCTGTAACTCTTTGAGCTGTTAACGCCCTGGCTGGAGAGACAGAACACCCCCACATGGGGCCCCATTTCTGTGGTCCAGTGGGTGGCCATTGGGGTCTGGGCCCTTGCAACACCCGAATCCTGCCACTCCGTATCACAGCACTTTGACGTTGGGATGAGCACCATCGCCGGGATCCTGCGGGACATCTGCAAGGCAGTGGGGGCCGTGGTCCAGAATGGAGCGATCCAGCTGGTGGACCAGGAGGTCGTGATGGCCGGATTCGTGGTTGGGGGATTCCCCAACTGCATGGATGCCATGGACAGCACCCACATAGAGATCCTCCACCCATCTGCTGGAGAGGCCTCGGAATATATCAACTGACATGAATACCACTCCCTGCAGTTGCAGGCGGTCGTGGACCACCGGGGTTGGTTCATAGACATTTACACGGGCCACTCTGGTCACAGCCATGATGCCCAGATCATGACCATCTCTCCCTTCTATGTCTGGATGTATCACGGGGACGTCGCAGACATGGGGATGACCCAGATTGAGGGGGTGCTGTTGTCCCACTGTGTCCTGGGGGTCCCAGCCTATCAACTCACCCTCTGGCTGATGAAGGCATACCCGATCGCTAGGACCCCTGTGGAGGTGCTCTACAACACCCGCCTGTGCGCAAGCAGGACCATGGTTGAGAGAGCCTTCGGGGCCCTCAAGCAGTGCTGGAGGAGTCTTGTGGACCAGCTGGACTACACAGTGGAGACATCTTCCCTTGTGATTGGAGCCTGCTGTGTGCTGCACAACATGTGCGAGACCGATGGGGCTGCCCTCAACTACCCCGTGCCCCGGTGCCTTCCCGGCCCTGTGCCTCTCTATGTGAACACGGAGAACCCACAGGAGTACAGATACGCAAAGTGCACCAATGCTGCCCTGGCGAGGTGGATCAGCTGGAAGGCCGAGTAGGGGGCAGTCCGGGCTCCATACCTGGACCACCTGTTGTTATCCTTTATGGTCTTGTATGTCCTCTTGATCTCCTTGGCCTTTGATTGGCACTATGCCACTGTCCTGTGGTGGCCCGCCATCTCCATGTCTCGCACGATCACCTTGTAGATGTGCTCAATGTGCTGGTTCACAGTTAGCTCCAGCTGGTGCTCCAGGGTCCCCCTAATGATCCTAATGAATTCCTGGGTTTTCCTGTGCCCCCCATTGCCCCCCTTGGTGGTACGGCCTTCTCCCATGGGCACCCTCCAGGTCATGGTCTTCCCCCCTCCTCCTCCTCCTCCTCCTCATCATCATCATCATCATCATGCTCTCCAGCCCTCTCCTTCAGGGGCTCGGGCTCCCGGGCCTGTTTCCGTGTCTCTGGGTCGTAAGGGGGGGCAGTTGGTTGCCGGGTTGCCACAGCCCCACATCCCTCCCCCTTTCCCACACCTGCGGGCCCACCCACCCCCTTGATGCCCCTCAGCTGCTCCCCCCCTTCAGTCCCCTTACTTGTTTCCAGGGTGCCTCATCCCCTGGGCCAGTTGCAGGCACTGAGGCAGCCCGTCCCAGCTGCTGCTGCTGCTGCTGATCTCCCCGCACTGCCTCCATGTGCAGCATGACCACCTCTTCTGCCTGCGCCTCCTCCACCTCCTCCTCCTCCTCCTGCCTTGCTCTCTCACCCTCCGTTCTCCTCTCCCTTCTGCCGTGCTCCATCCTGCCACGTCCCCCTGCTGCTGTGTGCCCTTTAAATCTCCCTCCCCAACCTGTGTTGTTGCTCGTTGCCTGGAAGCGACGCTGCGTGCTTTGTCCCTGGCTGGGAATCATTTTGCTTGATTCCGGCTGGTGGTTGCCATTCAGATGTTACTTTTTGTTGTTTCCTGGTGGGAATCACTTTGGCCACATTTTCGGAGATGGTACGGGCCGGAGTTCCGGAAGGGTGGTAAATTTTGACCCCTGCTGGAGATTGACTGTGGTGAACATCTGGCACCTGCGAAACAGACGTTCAGGGCGCTTTGGCCCCGCCGCGGGGTTGACTGTGCTTCACTGTGGTTGACTGTGATCTCGTAACATCTGAAAATACCCTATGTCTCCTGATTCCTGGGATGCTATCCCCAAAGTCTCAGTTATGTCCCTTCTATGCCCGCCTAGAAGCCACTACTAATTGGTCCTGCAAAGCTGGAAGCATGCAGTAATTGACCAGTGAATGTGTCTATCAGTCTTTTGGGTTGCTCCACATCCTCCCTCCTACAGCCTCTCTCCCCCTGCCATGCCAGGTGCCTGCCTCTGACTGGCACTGCATGTGCTGTTATTTATCTGAATAATGGTCTTCAAGGAGACAACTTCAATTGCTTATGAAATTGGGTCCCTTTATCAGATTGTCCTGTGGTTTGTCAGAGATGATAGGGAAGGTATGTAATACATTCCTGCCAAATATTTTGTAAACAAGATGGAATATACAAATGTTACATCTGGAAATGTTTTTCAAGTTAATATCATACCATCAGGACCCTTCATCCAATCTTTCTGAAAATTAGCAGGAGTGTTAAGATTGTGGAGTGAGATAATATTCACAGTTTACATGTAAAGTGGATGGAAGATAAAGAAGTTGTAGCCGTGAATGTGTATGGAGCTTTTCTTAAAATCCCAATATTCAATTGCTTCTACAATCGGTTCCCTTTATCTAATTGTTTTGCATATTTGCACACATAGTGCCCTTGATTGGGGTTACAATCTCCCCAAGTTTAATCAGAAATGAATAAGAAACAAAAACGGTATAGCTAGAAATAAGATTTTTTGTTTTTTCCCTTTATTTCATAAACAAAATGTCATTTTCATTTCTATTTTCATTATTATATTTCATTTTCGTTATTGCAATAACGTTAATGAAAACAATTTTTGTTATCATGATTGTAATAACAAAAATGACATGCACACCCCTAGACACACAGAAATTTGGGATTGCAGCAGCAAACATGCAAGAGAAAGGTGTGTTTAAAATCACACACTGAGTTTCTGAATCAATGTAGAAGGTTCCCTCAAAAAGGGAGCAAGTTTTGGATTCTTTCTGGGCTTCTTTTTCCAGTTGCATAGCCACACCTTCTCTCCCTCCTAGATGGGCACATACTGTTCATTTTTTCTGGTGTCTTGTGTAGGGCTGACACTCAATTTTTATTTTCTCTTGATTCTCGTCAAGAATCATAGTTTTTGACTAATTTTTAGTGAGAATCAATAATTGAGAAAGCCCCAGTTCTCAACTCTTTCTCAGTTGAGAATTTCTCAATTTGCTGTGTTTTACCATTTACCATGATTTACCATGTACCGTATACTGATTTATTTATTTATTATTAATAGTAGTGGTAGTAGTAGTATTAAGCATTTATATAGCACCCACAATGTACCTGGCAGTTTACAATGTAAGAAAGAGATACAGTCCCTGCTTACAATCTAAGAGAGACAAGGGGCAGGGTGAGACAAAGGGGGGTACTTATCATGTACTGCGTTCATCCCGTTAATGCCCATGTACAAAATGGCTGCCCTTTTCCAGGTGGTGACGATGCTGCTAGCACCATCTTGGAAGAAGGCTTCGCATGCGCAGTACAGTGGCCATTTTTTACATTACCGGAACAAACATTGTACACAGTAAGTAGTACATGGTAAATGGTCCACAGTCAATTTGGGCAATTTTCTCACTGAGATCTCAAATGTTACCAAGATCATCCCAAGGTATCAGAAATCATTATCATGAGATTTTTGCAAGAAACAAATTGATTCTCTGTCATGGGTTTGGGGGTCCACACCCCCACTTTACCGGGTTTGTGTGCACAGTTCTCTTGAATCAGTTTCTCTCACTGGCTAATTCAAGTGTGCCACAATGAAACTTCTTGTCACCCAAGGGCCCGATCCTTCCCGTTTACAGACTCTTTATTCTCTGGGTTCGCAAGAGCTTGAGGGCTCTTGTAGCTCACTTGTGTTCCAATATTAGACACAAGACCACTTCTTTATAAAGTAAGAAGTATATTTATTGATTACATAAACAAGATAGTTAAACAGAGTGGTAATTAGAAATCAAAGGTAAATATAACGCATTCCTAACATACTGTTGAGTTCCTAAGCTATTCATCTTACCCTAAAACAAGGTCCAGAAGTTCTGGTTTTCTCAGTCATGAAGGTGAATGGCTGGGCTCTTGGCTTTAGAGATCAAAATCCTTCTCTCACTTCATCTTCCCCCAGCCTGCTGTTTAGGCTGGTCCCTTTCATATTATATATATATATTATAATAAACATTTATATAGCGCCGGCCATGTACCTGGTGCTGTACAGAACATAGACATAGACGCGGTCTATGTAGATGTCTCTCCAGCAGCTTTGTAAGCAAAAGTCTCCAAGCAGTCTCTCGTTCCCCTCTGGGATCTCTGTCCTTATATAGCATTTAACTTCCTTTGTCTCAGATTTCCCGCCTTTAGGGAATGTGTCCCAGAGCACGTACGCAGCCCCAGGTAAACATGGAAGTTCATTAACATCTCCATAGGCTCGTCTAGCAAGCCAGCTTTCAATACACGTTGTTATCTGTTTGCACTTCCTACAGGCTGATGATGTAGGAGAGCCCCCAATTTGAGTTCTACAATTCTCAGAGTCAACATTACCAACATGTGGAACTTTTAACATTACATAGTGTACATTTATAGTAACCTTGCATACATGTGAAACCCTTGGCACCACACATTTACCAAATATGTAGTCCCATGTTACACGTGTGTGACCCCATGTTTCTCTGTGACATTCTCCTTTCAGCCCTAGTCTTGTGTCTGGCTCATTTTCATCTCATCTGTTCCTCTACTTGGAATGCTGTACTTAGCTTCTTGACATAGGAATCTGTTACATCACCCACCTGTTCAGGTGGTATGCAACTTGTTGATCCCTGCTGCCTGAACACCAAATCACAAGGAAACATTGGCTTTCAGAGCCCCAAAACAATCTTCTAAGGAGAGTACTGGATAGTTGAGTGTCAGCTAGTGTTTTATGCAAAAACTACAAAAGATGCCATTGTGTCCAAGACTTCCTGGTCTTCACTGACAAGGACTCTAAGCATAAAACTATCAAGGTCTCAGCAGATTTAAGCAGTAACCCCTCAGGATTAAGAATGGCTAGCCCTCACGAAGTGATGCCAAATTCATCATAGGGGTGCAAAAGCTTTTTGTGACCCCAGACAGGATAGAGTAACTCTGACTAGAGGGTCCAGGTAGCCCATGAGACCCACAGGCAAGTTTCAGAGAACTAGAACAAGCACCCTTTTACCAGACAGGAGTACAAAGCAAGGTTAAATGTGAGAAAGAACCTACAGAAAGAGGAGTGCATGAGTAGAACTTGAGAAGAGAGACACTATGGAACAGAGACACGTAACTAGCAAGAGGTGGAGAGAGACAGACCTTAAGGGAGGGATGATTGAAACCAACAAGTTGGGGGACAGAGACTGACGGGTTGTATTTAGCAAGACTTGGAGAAGGGAACTGACTTTAAGAGGAAAGTGGAGTGTAGTCAGCAAAGTGTGTAAAGAGGTGAGAAGGAATGCAAGGTGTAGGGAGACACCAGGCTTAGCACGTGTTTCTCTACATCCTGGAGGAGATGTAGATGAAGGAGAAGTGTATCCAGCAGGGCATGGTGTGCATTTCATATTTATAATTATAATTACAATAACACATTTGGCCATTTTGTTATTGTATTTATAATTATGAATAAGAATTTAATAATTCCAAAATAATAACAAATTGTTAGTATTTGTAATTATTTCATTATTTCCTGACTCTGGGAAACATACGTTAGGCTTTAACTTTTTTGTTTTGTGTTTTATTTTAACAAAATTAGGAAAGGATATACCTCTCCTCTTGAAAAAAGATTCCTGCCAAATTTCAGAAAGTTTGAATGCAAGGTCCAGATTTTATAAGCATTGTGGTTTTTAATGCATTTATGGCTGTAACTTCCTTTCATCTAATCCAAAATGGATAAAATCTGGATATACTATACCGCTAATAAAACAAATTATCTTTTCTAAGTTTCAGAAAAATGGAAAAAAGGTCCAGATTCTATAAGCAAATTATATTTTTTGGTTTGCAGACACATTTCCAGCTGTAGAAACGTTGTTGTCCATCCAATATGGATGAAATTTGGATTCAGTGTACCTCTCAGGCAGGGATCATCCCTGACAAATTTCAAAAAGATTGTATAAAGGGACGCAATACTATAAGCAATTAAAGGTTTGTGAGTTTAACAGAAATCCAGCAAATACAAGTCCTAAACATTTTGGGACAAAAAATAAATTTCAGGACATAAGAGGGACTTCAGGCAGCAAGGGAGAGGGGAGGGAAAAGCATCCCACCAATCAAGATCCATGATTGACACATCCAAGCTGGCCAACTGACATCCCAAACACACCCTGCAGCACTGTGACAGGACATAAGAGAATCTCTTATTGGCTGTTTCCTAAGCAGATGTTTCCAACTTCCTAGTTACAAGCAGGGGGACTTCCAACTTCTTAGTTACAAGCAGGGTGTCTTGGGGTGGGAACAGCACAGAATGAGGATACAGGACTGACATTTCTGCCAGCCTGTTGGCATCACAAACCCATCTTGAACCACTGACAAACATAAGATAATCCCTACTATAAATTCATTCTCTGGTGATGTTTCCCAGGCTTTCAACTTGTCATTACCCAATAATTGCAATCAGGGAGGCTTGGGGATAGGAAATGGGAGTGGGGGGGGATATAAGCTTCTGCCAATCTGCACAGCCCCCACCCACTATGGACAGAACTTGTGTGACTCATAGACTGATGGCCTGACAGCCACACTGTTGATGAGATGATCCAGTTCTGGAACAACTTGATGGAGGCGGCTATCAACAGGGTGGCTCCAAAATGTCCCCTGCCTCCGCTTCATCACCGCAGGGCCCCATGGTTTACCACAGGGCTGTGGGGTATGAAGCAGGTAGGTAGGAGACTAGAGCGACACTGGCGATCTGACCATCTTCTCCATAACGCCCATTTGAGGTCCTATGTTGAGGCTGTGAGGACATCAAAGAAGGAATTCTTTTCTGCCCTCATAGTGTCTGTGAAGTCACGCCTGGCGGAGCTATTTTGGATGGTTCGGGGGCTGGTTAGTCCAGCCTCCCTTCGCTTTGATGAGGACTTGTCCCAGGCCCGTTGCGAGCAATTTGTCACCTACTTCGCAGACAAGATTGCTCAGATCCAGAGCAATTTTGACACCAGATTGAAGGCACTAAGTGAGGAGCGTGAGGTTGCGGAGGCCCCGTCTGGTCCATCTTCTTGGGTTGAGTTTCAGGAAGTGACACCAGTCGATGCATCGGACGTCCTGGGGTCTGTTAGGGCCACCAGTTGTCAACTCGATCCATGCCCGTCCTGGCTGGTGAAAGCCTCCAGGGAGACTCTAGGGACGGTGCTGGCGAGGGTTATCAATGCGTCCCTTTGGCAGGGTATATTGGCACCCAGCCTTAAGCAGACTGTGGTGCGTCCCCTGCTGAAGAAGCCATCTTTAGATGTGGATGTGTTCGCAAGCTACCGCCATGTCTCTAACCTTCCCTTTATTGAAGGTTATTGAACGAGCGGTGGCACTGCAGCCCGAGCAGCATCTTATAGCATCGTGTTCCTTGACCCTTTTCAATCTAGATTACGCCCCGGCTATGGTACTGAGACAGCATTGGTGACTTTGGCCAACGATCTCCACCGGGAGATGGATGCAGGACGGTCAACATTTCTGATCCTGCTAGATCTGTCTGCCGCTTTTGATACCATGGACCATGGGTTGCTGTTGAGATGGCTGCGAGATCTGGGGGGTCTGGACGGGACTGTTCTTGGATGGTTCCATTCATTCCTCTCAGATAGAAGCCAGCAGGTGGTGTTGGGAGCTGAAACATCATGACCTTGACCTGTGGTGTTCCGCAGGGTTCCATTCTGTCTCCACTGTTATTTAATGTGTATATGCAGCCCCTGGAGGAGATCATGAGACAGTTTGGGGTGTGTTGTCACCAATATGTTGATGACACAAAACTGTACCTCTCTTTTTCAATGGACCCTGGTCCTGCCGTCTTGATACCTTCCCAGTGTCTGGAGGCTGTGGTGGATTGTATGAGGCAGAGAAGACTGAAATTGAACCCCGATAAGATGGAGGTGATGGTAGTGGGAAGGGCGAAGGAGGTGTCAGCTCCTACTATTGGGGGGGGTGTCTGCCCTCCGGTTGCCCAGCAGGTTTGGAATCTGGGGTTGATTTTGGATGTGGACCTCCACCTGGATCAGCAGGTGGAAGTGGTGGCTAAATCCGCCTTCTGACAGCTGTATCTGGTGCGGAGGCTGCACCCATACATCTCCAGACCCGACCTGGCCACTCTCACCCATGCCTGAATTACCTTGAGGCTTGACTACTGCAATGCGCGCTACGTGGGGCTTCCCTTGATATTTTTTCAGTGGCTGCAGCTGGTGCAGAATGCAGTGGCCCGTCTCTTTACGGGGATGGGCCACCATGAGCACATTACACCAGTGCTCCCTTCTCTGCACTGGCTGCCTATAGCATACTGAGCCAAGTTCAAGGTGTTAGTATTCGTATACAAAGTCCTATACGGTCTCAGCCCCTCTTATCTCAGGGACCGTCTCACCTTCCATGACTCAGGGCGGACCCTCCGATCCACTGGGGATGCCTATCTGGAGGTCCCCCATGTAAGGCGGGGGGGCACCATGGAGAGGGCGTTCTTGGTGGTTGGGCCATGGTTGTGGAACTCCCTTCCGAAAGAAGCCTGCATGGCCCCAGGTCTGCTCACCTTTCGGCGAGCATGCAAGACTTGGCTGTTCACCCAGGCCTTTGGAGGGGAAGGGGGGAATGAGGGGTAAATGTGGGATATTGGTGGGATGGAGAATTTGGGGGAATTGAAGGGTAGGGTTAGGGTTGGGGGGCTTTAAATTATTTTAAAATTGATGTCGGTTTTTAATGTATTTTATTGTTTTATTGTATTGTTAGCCTCCCCGAGATGCCGAGGGCATGAGGGGGTGTCATGGAAATGCAAAGAAAGAAAGAAAGAAAGAAAGAAAGAAAGAAAGAAAGAAAGAGATTGGCTCACTCAGTGTTCTGTGTGTGGGACTGACTATGGTGTAGTCTTAAGCCTCAGTTCAAGTTTTCCAGAAAATCAGAACTCTGCACTTACTCTCCTTCACATATGCCCCCAAATATTTTGGGGTGCCAATGACTGAAGTATGTGCCAGTGTCTCTGGCACCTGCACCTCCTCTGCTCTCGGGATGTGCAAACAGAACGGGGTTCTGATGTTCGACTGTTCGGTCTGAAAACATAGTTTGGGTTCAGGAGTTTGGTCCTGCGGAGTTCGGATCCCCCCCCAGAACATTTGGAAAGTTCATCCAGGGCAGAAAATTGGGGCACTCCAGGGGTGCCCATGGGGGTCATGGCAGGCCTTTGGAGACACAACAGCAGCAACAGAGACCAGGAAGGCTTGGGGCTTGGTGGACATTGGATTGCCAGGGCACAGAATCCATGGCACAGCAGAGGCAACAGAAGCAGACATTGGATTGCCGGGGCACAGAACCCATGGAACATCAGAGGCAGCAGAAGCGGTCATTGGATTGCCAGGGCACAGAACCCATAGCACAGCAGAGGCAGAAGAAGCGGACATTAGATTTCCGGGGCACAGAACCCATGGGATGCTGTGGAATGATGAATCCCCTTGACTATAACATAGGCCCCAGAACACTGATGGTGGGTCATGGGACTGGAGTGACAGCTTTTTGATGCGGTGGAATGACAGATCCCCATGAGTGGAATGACAGCTCCAGAACCCTGACAGTGGGTCCTGGGGCTGGAATGGCTGACTGCTTCTTGATGCAGTGGAATGATGGCTCCCCATGAGTGGAATCACGGCCCCAGAACCCTGATGCTGGGTCCTTGGGCTGGAGTGACAGCTTTTGGATGACGTGGATGGACAGCCACCTCCCCCCAACCTGTAACTTAGGTGTTTCTTGATGCAGTGGAATGACAGGTTCCCGTGAGTGGAATGACGACCCCAGAAACCTGACAGTGGGACAAGAGTGGCAGCTTCTGGATGAAGTGGAATGACAGCCCTCCCTACCTGTAACATAGACCCCAGAACCCTGATGGTGGGTCCTGGGGCTGCAGTGGCAGCATTTGAATGACATGGATGGACAGCCCTCCCTGCCTGTAATGTAGGCCCCAGAACCCTGATGGTGGGACCTGGGGCTGGAGTGGCTGGCTGTTTTTTGATGATGTGGAATTGCAGCTCCCTATGAGTGGAATGATGGCCCCAGAACCCTGATGGTGGGTCCTGGGGCTGGAGTGACAGCTTTTGGATCACGTGGATGGACAGCCCCCCTCCCCCCCACCTGTAACTTACACTGCTTTTAAACGAGGAGCGCTGAAGTGCCTCCTCAACGCCGCATTAAAGCAAAGCCGCCGGAAGTGACGTTCTCCCCGTTGCCAGCGGTGGCGGCTGGAGACATGGGGCTTTGGAGAGGCGCGTTCTTAAGCCTGATAATTGAAGTCTTAAGAACGCACCGCTCCAAAGCCCCATGTCTCCAGCCGCCGCCGCCGCCGGGAATGGGGAGAACGTCACTTCCGGCGGCTTTGCTTTAATGCGGCGTTGAGGAGGCGCTTCAGCGCTCCTCGTTTAAAAGCAGCCCTGATGGTGGGACTGGGGCCGGAGTGGCTGCTTCTTGATACTGGGTATAAGACCTAAATATATCTAATCTAATCTAAATAAATGAAACTATGGATGAAAATGTGTGGAAATGGGTGAAACAGGAGGAGGATGGCAATGGATTGGGAGGAACACAAACTGCTGGGAGAGGGAGAGTTCTGAAAATGCCTGCTGACAGGATCAGTGGCTAGCTCAGAATGATATGGAAGGGGGGGGGGGATGGCAATTACTTTTGTTACTTGCTGTGCCCACTTTACCAAAAAGCCCTGTTTGCTCTGTGAAGCCTAGCCCGTGGCCAATCACAATCTGCCAAGGCAGTGGTCTGAGGGAAAAAAGGATGGTGATTGGGCAGACTGGCTACTAGTCCAAGCCTCTCCACCCCTCCTTAGCTGACCCCCCCTCCCTGGGCCTGCCAGCCAGGTTTTTCCTGCCCAAAAGCACCCAAACTCATCCGAACATGCCTGAAATGTTCGGAGATTCGCGCATTCGGTTCAGATGTCCGATTCGGATGGCCAAACTTGCTGAGTTCTGGCCAAACTGAAATTTGGAAGGGATGTTCCCCAGGATGAGCATCACAATCATTCCAAATATCAAGCAAATCAGATAAAAATGAAGAAATTACAGTCAGAAATAATTTTCCCATAGAAATCAATGGGGGAAAAAAAACAAAGTACAATAACGATAACGAATTTATATATATCGTAATTTCAAAATCTGAAGGTACATAATAATGAAATGATAAAAAAATTGCAAATTCAGTAATGGGTCCCTGGTGTACACTCCTAGAATGCAACCTGCAGAGGGACACCAGGCTTAGCAGGAGTAAGGCAAGGGCTGAGGCAGCAAAGACAGAATGTAAGCTTCAGAGCTAGAAAGCCTTAACCAGAATCAGGTGAGGATAGGGACAGGCAGCGGGAAGAAGGCAGACCTTCAAAACACCAACGCTTAACAATCCACAGGGATATACAGCTAAACTTGGACAAGTTGAGGATTAGAGGAGGGTGGGGCTTGGATCAGGCTAAGAGTCAACACAGTTTAACAATATGCAGGGATACAATGGTTCAAAGGTGATAAGGTTTAATAAGCAGAAGGTATGGGACAGAGGAAGGAGAGAGGAGAAGATACGAATCAAGGGCAACCAGACTTAACAATACAGATGCATACAAAAACAGCCTTCAGAGTAGGCGTGAAACGAGAATGTGTTCCCCCCCGAGGCCATTTTGCACTTGTGCTGAGCATTTTTTTGAGGTTTCTTGAAAATCTCATGATATTCTTGAAAACCCCTAAATGCACTTTGCATGTTGACAAGGTCACAGTAACCAATCCGAACATGCGCGGCCCACTGAAAGCCATATTCTTTGCGTGCACAGAATGTTTTCAGAGGGCATTTTGTGGCACTTGCGAATTTCATCAGAATAGCGTTGACTCATCTCCAACCACCACCCATGGAGAAACAGACCGGTTGTACAGATAATTTTGGGGAGATTCTTGAGATTTTTGAGTTTGTTGCAAGAATGTCATGATGTAAGATTCTCACAATATTCTAGTGAGAATTATTTTCATTCTCATTTCAGACCTTCATATATTTTCTCAGCTCTCTGTAAGATGCACAAACTGAACTAGGACTGAACCAAGTAGAAGGAAAACTATTTGTGAGTATTTCTGAATAGCCAACAACTGGGCCCAAGTTTCTGGGAGCTACTTGGTAATTAGGGATGTGTGAACAGAACTGAGATCGGAAATTCGGTTTGGTTCAAAAATCGAGTTTGGTTCGAAGGTTCGGTTTGGTCGACCGAACTATTCGAGTTCGGTCGAATTCCGAACTTCCAAAACGAGTTTGTACATTCAAAACCAGTTTTTTTGGCCTTCCAAACTGGTTTGGATTTGACTGAACAGTTTGATCGAATTCGAGTTTGGTTCGAACGTTTGGTTCGGTCAACCGAACTATTCAAGTTTGGTCCAAACTCCAAAGTTCCGAACTGCGTTCGCACATCCCTATTGGTAATACTGTTGAATACTTGATATGTTCGATACTCAGTAAAATACATCGTAGTCAGTAAAATATCAAGTGTTTTGCTAAGTATTTTACTGAGTCCTCTAAGTGGAAGGAAAGGGGCAGGGACAGCAAACTCACTGAGAGGAATGGATGTCCCAGTGGAGTTGAAGTGGATCCTGCTACTGCCGATGAGGTCCCCCCAGTGCTGTGACCCTGGTAAGGTGCCCCAGCACTGCACATCTCCCAGCTGCAGGGCAGTAGACCTGGCCACCATCTTTGACTTGAAATATTTTGAGAAATGTAATCCAGCATGTTCCCAGAGAGCATTAGAAGCTAACTATCTGGGGAAATGCTGGACTACATTTCCCAGCATGCTTCCAGAAAAAAAGATGGTGCCCAGATCTCCCAGCCTGCATCCAGGAGACATACAGTGCTGGGGCACCTCACTGGGATCACAGCAATGGGGGGATTTCACCGGTCGTGGCAAGCAGCAAGCTGGGTCCTGGTTGGTCTCATAGTACACGACCTTCAGTTCACCTAGTTACAAATGGGGACCTATACTGTTGGATTGAGGGAAGTCAAAAGGATTTAGATATGGGGCTGGTCACACTGTTCCACTGCCTACTGTAGACCATAGAAATTGATGATCCTAGACCACATCAGCTAGATGAGCTGTATGGCTTAGGATGGGCGTTAGCATTTTGACAGGAATCCCAGGTATAGGGTATATATGAATTTTGCTAGGCAAATGAGTGTAAAAGTGTAGAAAAAGCCATAGATTAGAGAGAAAAGGGGCATTTTGCCACAGCAGCTGACCAACAATAAAATAGCCTCGAAGCACAATTCATACCAATTCATACCATTTCCTCTAGCTGCAGGGGGTTACAAGATTCAAACTTAAATTTGACAAGAATACTTGCTTTTCAGGCACCCACTTCTGAGACCTTCGCTACATTAGAGGTAACTAGGCGCTCTGTTTTTTTGAGAGCTGAATGGTGTCATATGTGCATTGCAGGAATACACTTTCAAAACATTTGCCACTGGTCACCCAGTAGAAAGCTACACACACCATCCATCTTCCCAGTCCGTGAGCACACAAACATTTGGCTAGAATATGGAAGCACAGTTAGATCTGGCCACCGATAATGACAAATCTGTAGGAATGGGCGAGCAGAACGCGGTTCGGATGTTCGGATGTTCAGTCATTCGGTTCGAAACCCGAGTTCGGGTTCAATGATTTGGTTCAGCCGAGTTCGGTTTGGCCGAACTTGGCTGAACAGTCAAAAATAGCGAAACTGAGATGGAACCGAAAACGAACCAAAAACGAAACCTAATTTTTGGCCCTGGACAGATGTTTTTCATGCCTCCGAACTCATCCAAACTCATCTGAACAAGACCGTACTGTTCAGTCATTAGAGAGTTCAGTTCAGATGTTTGGTTCGGATGTCCGAACAGACCGAGTTCGGTCCGAACTCCGAACATCTGAAGCGCGTTCACCCATCCTTACAAATCTGCCCTTAGCTACTTGGGCTGCAGAATCCTGGACGTATTGCTAGCATATGAAGTGCATATCAGTGACTATGATTGTTGTTACCTTGAGAACTTCTGCTGCCCGGTGCTCCCTCATGCACTGTGCTGGGGGCACGGGCCCTGGAGACAGTGGCTGTTGGGGTTGCCCTGTAGTGTACAGGAGAGTGGTCGCCTGCAGGTCTGGGGGCCTGTCCTCGGCCCTGGGATGGGACTGGGGCTCCGTGGCCCCACGGGCGTGTCAACCGGCCCCTCCCCACCCCCTGCCCAGCCCCTCCCACCACCTCTGACTGTCCTGGGACCCCCTCTCGACACCCCGGTGGGCCCTCCCACCCAGACTGCGTGCCTCACCTGGTTCATCCACCTGCTACCCGGCTTCCTCGGCGCCTGCCTGCTCACCTGCCTGGGTCTGGTGCCGGGGTGTTCCGTGCCCTGTCGATGAGGACTGGGGGTTGTTGGTGTAGGGGTGTGCGATTGGGCGACCGGGCCCCGGGCCCCCTTCCTGCCTTGCTTGTGGGGGGCTGGGGCAGGCCCTGTCCCATCCATCCCCCCTTGACCCTGCCCCCATGGGCCTGGTCCCTCTCCCCTCCCAGTCACCTGCTTACTCTCTATGTTGGTCTCCGATCCTTCCGAGGCCAGCCCCTCAGTGTGGGACTGCTCCCCCATGGACCACTGGCTGAGGGTGATGAGGGTGCTGGCCTCGGACTCTGCCTGTCTGGCCTGGGGGTGGGTGCTCTCTGCGCTGCTGTCCGGGAAGGGCTGCAGGTGCCAGGGCCCTAGAGCTTGTGTCTACCAGGGAGGTGGTGAGGGGCGTACCTTGGCCCGTTCCCTGCCCTGGGCCACTGCGCTCCCCATGAGCTGTGAGGTGACTATCGAGCCCTTCATGTGCAGGATTCGGTCTAGGGCATCATAGTAGGGGGCGGTCCAGGTTCCGTGTCTGGACCGCCTATTGTTTTCCCTCATGGCCTTGTACCCCCTCTTCAGCTCCTTGGCCTTGGAGCGGCACTGTGCCATGGTGCGATGGTGCCCCGCCGTCTCCATTTCCCGCATTATGTCCTGGTAGACGTGCTCGTTCCACTGGTTGAGTGTGAGCTCCAACTGGTACTCCAGGGTCCCCCAGATCCATATGAAGTCCCGGGTCTCCTGCAGCCCCCACTGGCCCCCTCTGTGGTAGGGCTTCCTACCTCGTCTCCCCTGTGGGTCGCCCTCACCCTCTGCTGCCTCCTCCACCACCTCTTCCACCGTCTCCTCCTCTGCCCAGGCTGGGCTGGTGTCCTCTGGGGGTTCGTCCACCTGGGCCCTTTTCCATGTCTGCGGGACACGGGGGGCAGGGGGGTTATGGTCAGCTGTGGTTCTGGCCCTCTTGCGGCCCGCCCCCTTCCCTCCCCTCCCTGCCAGAGGCCCAGACTGCCTCTTCCACCACCTCCTCCTCCACCTGGATGGACCGGTGTCCTCCAGGCGCTCATCCACCCGGGCCCTTTTCCATGTCTGCGGGACACGGGGGGGTGTTATGGTTGAGCGTGGTTATGGCCCCTCTCGCGGGCTGCCCCCTTTTTCCCCCTCCCTTCCGGGAGCCCGGGCTGGCCCCC
>QEPC01006862.1:249013-290629 GCA_003113815.1 Sphenodon punctatus
TGGAAATGAGTTTGTACTAGCTGTGAGAACACTTAAGTGGATATGTTTTCCAGGTATAATGGGCCCATACAGGGACTCAAGAATAATGGAAGAGTTGTTACATAGAGGCCATGTGGGAATTTAGAAAATATTTTTCAACATTTAGGAGGTAATGAGTGGCTGTGAGGGTCAATTGAATGTACAATGATCCACCTTTGAATACAATTTTTGTGATATCATGCTTGTTTGATTTATGGAAATGTTGGGGGGGGGGAAAATCAATATCTAAGAGCCACTGAAGAAGGGGGTATCCCCCAAAACATGTTTGGCTGGCTGGCAGGTAGCTGAAGACCCATGCTACACAAGCCCAAATTGGAACAGAAAAGATCATGGTCACACTCCTCAGGAAATCAGATTTGAACTTTTGATGTTTCCCAATTCCATTTAAAGCCCCAAGGGGGGCCTCTTTTGTTGTACATAGTTGCATGCATATATTGTTACATATATTTCATTGTTCATGCTCTGTAATTTTAATTCACACGGTACCATTCACTGGGAATAAATAAGTTCTTTTTGTACCTACTTGTATTTAAGTATTTGCACAGTTCCACAGTTTGTATTTACAATAAGTTCAACATAGTTGAACTGTGGTCTCTCAGAGCCACAGTTTCCTCCCTCATTTAGGACACATTTGTGGGGACTTGTTCCCTTTGGGGGTCAGGATCCAGTCTCTTTCTTCTTTTGCGGCTGCTTAAGGCACCAGAACTGTGAGTCAGCTGAAGTGAGCTTCGGTGTCCATGCTGAGGCTCCACTTAGGAGCGAGGGCTAAACTCCTGTGAAGGATTGTGAAACCCACTGGGGCTACAGGGGTGCAATGAGGTCCCCATAGCAGCTCTGCGCAGGAGCAAGCACCCAGGGTTGGTGAGCCCCAAAAGGACTAGGACCTGCATGTCCATATGGACAAGTGTTGAGGACCTGAGTGCCCACAAGGAGGGCCAGTGCGCTCTGGTGTATACAAAGAGCCTGCATACCCAGAGACTTAAGGAGGGCTTGGGAACATGGGGTGTAGATAGTGTAAATAAATAAAAATGCAAAACAAAGAAACTCCAATGCCTGAGCATGCTCTGTGTCACCACTCCACCCCGAAACTGACCCCAGTAGGGGTGTACCTGCTATACTGTCCTTGTGCTGAGATCCACCATAGAGCAGCACAGAACAAAACAGCAAGCACAGGTTGCCATTCTCATGTGTCCACATCAGGGCCAGGGGAGGTATAGTGGGTGGGCCAGGGAATATTAGGACCCATGCATGTCGACAGTTCCTTGACCCACCCCAGGACATGGTGGGACTTGTGATGAGCCCAGATGCAGATGTGGATCATTGGACACAGCATTGTCTATTGGGCATCTGAAACAGCCAGGAGAACCAACTGGGGTTCACAGATGAGTCTGAGCAACAGGCTGAGTTATGGTGGAATGGGAAAAAAGGATGGTGTGGGATCAACTGATGCCTACTGTTCAGGAGCTTTTGAATGGGTCCCAGCTGCAGGTGATAGTGATGCACTTGGGATAGAATGATCTCCCTCAGGGGTCTAGGTTAGAACAAGTTCAAAGGAATTGTGGGGATATTAAAGAGCTGATGCTGTGAGTCCAGTTGGTCTTCACACAGCTCTTGCAGTGGCATATTTGGAGAGGACAATCAATCCACACTGGTAGACAGAGCTAGAAAACTGGCAAACAGGGATAAATGGGATTGGTTAGCAATGCAGGGCGGGGGTGGATTTATCATATTGACATCTTTGCGGAAACCTGAGTTATTCAGAGATGATGGGGTGCACCTGTCATCACAAGACACTGAATTGTATTTGAGGGAATTGCAAAGAACCTTGAGGTATATGCTTTGATTCAGTCTGGAATGAGTGGGGGAGTGAGCATGCCAACCAAAACTTGCTGCTCTGATGACGGAAGTCTAGGGTTGTGATAAGCCGTGAGAGAGGAATCAGGAAGGAAAATTTAAAGATAGGAGATAGGGGGCAGAGTTGCTGATCAAGGAATAAGCAACACATGGCTTTTCCTCCAACCCTGGAGGATTGTCTCAGTTGCACCAGGATAGCACCAATCCCTAGCTTGGGGCATGAGGTCACCCCTTCCTCAGGACTCCATTAAATATGGTTCTGGTGGGTTTGAATATTGCGTGGTGGTGTCCGCTCAGTAGTTATACATTCACTGGACCTGGCGGTTGTTTGGGGGGCAGGTTGAGTTTGTGGTTTTACATTTAAATTTAAACATGCTGAATTTAAATTTAATAAAGAGTTTGTGTCTGTTGCCTTCTTTCGCACTATGGGACAATTATAGATTATCATTTTGATTGACATTTCTGTGCCTGCATAGTTTAAATTAATTTAACTACAAAGTGACATAAGGATAATATAAGTAGAACTAGCTTTCTAAGCCAATCTCTCAAATGTTTAGTTTTCATTAAGAATGCCTTGGTGACAGGATGACATCCGATACTGTAACTTCAAGCTCACTGATGAAGTGCTGTTGCCTTATATATCTTTTGTGGGTGGAAAAGACTTGTAGATAGATAGATAGATAGATAGATAGATATAAAAACATAATTTCCTTGAAATAAGAGTGAGCGAAAGGGTGAGTATGAAGTTCTTCTTACCAAACCCAGTCAATATTAGATTTACGTCCTCTCCACTACACAGTACTGAGCACATGCTATTGTGCTATTGTTAGAACAAACCCCCCCCACATGTTCTTCCATACTCTTTCACTACCACAGCCTCTTATCCAACAAAGACTGCAAAGCAAACCATAATAAGAAGAACCACTTATTCTTACACATACACTAACCCTATGGGCATCAATGGGAATACTTCAGAAAAACAGATTGTAGATTGCAGCCAATGTGTATAAATGAATACATAGAATGTGGCAACACTTCAAAAATGAAAGAGCAAGGGGGAAAAAAACCAAGAGAAAATGTATATAAATGAGAATGTTGAAAGCAGACAGCACAGAGAAAGGGAATAATGGGATGGGATAAAATTTAGTGAGGAAGAGATAAAAATCATGAAGAGTAATCAGAGAAATAAAATTATTGTTGATAATGTGAAGTAACACCTCCTATCTCCTAGAATTATGGAGTTAAAAGGGATCTCAAGGCTTATTTTGTTCCATGTCATGTTTTGATGCAGATGACTACAACTTTAACATTGCCAACAGATGACTGTCTGGCCTGTTTTTGAAAATCTCCACCGATGGAAAGCCTACAAAGTCCCTGGACAACTTATTTGATTTCCATTATTAAACAACTCTTACTTTTAGGAAGTTTTTCCTGACATTTAACTGAAATGTTCCTTGCTATTCAAGTCCATTATTTCTAGGTTTTCCCCCTCTGTGACAATAGAGAACAGGTCCTTGCTATTTTCTTTGTGGCAACCCAGTAGATAACTGAAGATTGCTGTTTTGTCTCCCCTTAATTTTTCTTTTCTAGACTAAACAGTTCCAGTTCCTTCAATCTTTCCTCATATGACAGTCTTTTCAGGGTTTTTATCATCTTTGTTTCCCTCTTCTGAACCTGCTCCAATTTGTCAAAGTTCTTCTTAAAAGGAGATGCCCAAAACTGGACACAGTACTCCAGGTGAGGGCTTAATAGTGCAAATGGTGGGAGACTCCTGGGAGATCGGAGCCGTGGGCTGGGTCCCGCAGCGTGCAGCTGCCCAGTTTTTCCCCTGCACTAGAGTGTTTGTTCCAGCCAGAGGATTTGTGTCACCTGGGCTGGGATTTCCAGGTCCTTACCAGAGGCAATCAGGACATTTATTGGCCACGAGGGAGGCAAGCCCCCCGCATGGGACTTCATCTGCTGCCCCGCTCTTGGCGTGCGCGCTACGGGTGTACGCGCCTAAGGGCTGTGCACGCAGGGGCATGCGCAAGGGCACACCCTTGTGTGCATGGCCTTTGGGGCTGGCTGGGGCGTGAGGCCTTTCCCACATGCGGCCATGGAGGGCAGTGAATATGGCAAGGAAAAGAGACCGCCAGGACACTGTGCAGCTTTATGAGAAACCTACCCTCAAGCAACAAAGGTTGGACTTTTTCTTTGCGACATCTCCAGGCCTGGATTCAGTCTCCAAGGTGGAGGATGGCACCCTAGGGTTGTCTCAGCCATCCCAGGGCAGCTCTCAATTTACTGGGGGGAGGACTAGCTTGGATGACGCTCCGTCATCGGTTTTCAGCAACCCGCTGCCTGAGAAGGTTCCGTTGCTGATGGGCCAGGACACTGCTTTAAATAGCAACACACTTCTTTATAAATTGTTGGGTGACCAATGTCTTCTTATTTCCAGTTTGGTTAAGAAGTTACATACCCAACTTTAGGGTATTACTAATCTTTTGTCAGTCCAAGGTGATCATCTTCAAGTATTGTCTGATCAAGCACATGCAGTGGACTGTAAATGTTCAGGAGTTAGTGTGAATTCTGGGGTGCCCGAGGGTATACAAGCCCCAAGGGGAAGGCCACCCAAAAATGAGTGTAGAGGGCCTGGTCCCTCCCAAAACCAGTTTGTGAAGGGCTGTGGGGATGGAGCAGCTGATCCTCCCAGGATGAGAGGCTCTCAGCCCCCCTCATTTTATTCAGTTAATGATACAGCTATCTCATTGAGGGTGTATCCTCTTCCCAATGGGGCTTTTCCCCGGTGGTCTACCAAGTTTAACATCCAGCAGCACTTTTCTACTATTTTGCAACTCCAGTCTTTTCAAATTCTTCCTGCCTCAGGTCATATCCAAAGATTGGTTATTTATTTTCATTCCCCACAGTTGGTTAGCTACTTGTTATCTAGGGCTGATTTGTTTGCTTGTTGGGGGAAGTATTAACTGACAAGGGGATGCGCCCCTTGGGAACAAATTCAGATCCCCTGGTCTTATTAACCCTCTCCTCAGATTTAGCTTCCTCTGGTACAGTTAGGGTTCCCTTGGGGAAACGTTCTTTCTTTAGGGGGCAGGGCCAGCAAGCTTCTAAAATATCTGTCAACACTAGATCCACCCAACTGGCAATGTCTTCATCCCAGTCCGCAAATGTTCTCCCAGCATCCAATTTAGTCTTGCAGGAGATTCAGCGGGTGATTTCCCGGTCAGCTCTACCGGCCATAGACGCTATGGATTTTGCTTCCTCAGTATTTTCCGATTTGGCAAACTTGGGGGGATTAGGACTGGCAGTCCCTCCAGCAAGGGTTTCGGGCAATGAGACTGAAATGGCTGAGACAGAGGCGAACAAGGGGGTTCGTAGTACCCCCTTGGACAATTCAATTATAGTCCTCCAGGAGACCTGGGCTTTGTCCCCACCCTGTTTTGAAAGTTATACCGCCTATGTTGTCCCAGCCTTGCAAACTGCAGCTAGGGGGTGTCCTAGTGGGGGCTTGGTCTGTTTTGTTTCTGATGCACTCAAAACATATGTTGTCGTGGTTTTTCCTAAACCCCCCTGTGGTTTGGTAATGGTCTTCAACATCCAAGGTTCCTTAATTATTCTGGCCACAGCTTACATTCCTCCAGCAAATGCCAAGTCCTATAACTTTACCTTCTGGTCATTGATTAGGGAAGTGTTAGTGGACACAGTGCATCTTTACCCTAGTGCCATGATTATTTTAGCGGGTGACTTCAATGCCTGTTTGGGCCAGGGTGATGAGGGAGGTTTACTTATAGCCGATTTTATGAACGAATACAGCCATTTGGGCTCAAGGAGGTCCAAGGATTTGGCTGTAAACAGTTCTGCCTCTCCCTTTCTTAAATTGATAGCGGAATTGTCTCTTTGCATTCTAAATGGTTCAGGTTTCGGGGATCAGGAGAGTGAATATACATATTTGGGCCCAGCTGGGACCAGCGTAAGTGACTACATGGCTGTCTCTTTGGCTACCATTAGTCTCATCAAAGACTTTGAGGTAGGTACGTGCCAAGCCAGTGGCCATCTTCCTTTGACCCTGGCTTTAGGTTTTTCCAGTTTGACCACTACTTCCCCGAATGTGAATCTGGTGCCTACTCAGGACCCCTGCCCTTTTTCAGTGAAGCTCCAGGAATCTGAGTTTGCTTTGGTCGACTCTTTCATTAGAGACACTCAGGCGGTTAGCGGGGATTCTTTCCCCCCGTCTAGTGATGACCCTTTACTAATTATTGATTGTTGCTCCCAACTATTTGAGAGTTTGACAGAATTCTTAGTGGCTCGCAATCGGGGATGTCGTCCTCCCAAATGACACTCCCAAATCTGGTTTGACCATCAGTGTAGGGCCCTTAGGAGGCAGCTTGTTTCCCTGTATAAGGATTATAGAAGGAGTAGTGTTGCGTCTCTTCCTCCCCAGTATTTTGTGGTTAGAAAACTGTACAAGTTAACACTTAAGTCCAAGAAAGACCAGTATTGGGATAAATATTGGGATACTCTGGTGGAAGCTGCCAGCTTGGGTGATGGGAAAAACTTTTGGACACTTATTAATGGTCTAGGAAAGATGTATCCAGACCTTTCGCAAATAGTTGTCCCGGATCATTTGTGGATTCTGCATTTTCAGTCCTTGTATGCGGATGTCCTGGTAACATCTGACTTCCAACCCCCACTGGAGGATGAAGTCTATCTTCCTCCTTGGCCGCCCGTGCCAGCTGCAGAAGTTGCCGAGGTTATCAAATCCTTTAGGAATGGAAAAGCCCCCGGCTCTGACCTGATTTCATTGGATTTGATAAAGCATTCATTAGGTTCGTGGACTCCGTTTTTGGCCTCTCTGTTTACCGCCAATTAATGAGACAGGTAAAGTTCCCCCCCAGTGGGTGAAGGCAGTAGTTGTCCCCATTTTCAAAAAGGGGGACCGGTCAGTTCCGGCCAACTACAGGCCCATTAGCCTCCTTTCTATTACAGGGAAAATATATGGCAAATGGCTTCTACTCAGGTTGAATGCCTGGATAGCCTGTGATCAGGTTCTCTGCTTAGAGAAGGCAGGGTTTCAGGGGGGGGCGGTGCACGATTTAGCATTGTTTGATTTTACAGCACTTGGTGGAGAAGTATATGGCCACAAATGGAAAACTCTATGTGGCCTTTCTGGATCTATGTGCTGCTTTCAATACGGTAAATAGGGCTATCATGTGGAAAAGGTTGATACTTTTGGGGATGGAAAAGCGTTTGCTTTATCTTATTAGACAACTTCAGGCAAATACTTCGCTTGCAGTTAAAACCGGGCCGTTAGGGAGATTGACTGAGGAAATTTCAACTTACTCAGGGGTGCGCCAGGGTTGTGTACTTGCCCCAACTCTCTTTAATTTATTCATCAATGGGGTTGCTTCCATGTTAGCGGTCCCTTCTTTTTTTCCCCCTAAGCTGCACTATCGTGCAGTAGGATGTCTGCTATATGCGGACGATATTGTGATTATGTCGCAGACTAGGGTCAGTTTAAATAGGCAGTTATCTGCCTTCTCTGATTTTTGCCATTAAAGTAAGTTGGAGATCAACCATGACAAGTCAAAAATCATGTTTTTCTCCAAATCCCACAAAATCCATCGGTGGGCTATTGGTGGGCATGATGTTGCCCAGGTCAAATCCTTCCAGTATCTGGGCTTACTTTTTCAAGTGAGTGGATCCTGGAAAGGGCATCTGGATAGGGCTCTTTTAGTAGCCAGGGGATCTGCCCTTTCTGTGTCCAGACTGTTTAACAGGTCAGGGAGACGGGCGGTACTCCCAGCACTTAAGAACTTAAATGCAAAAGTCCGCGCACAGCTGTTATACAGGGTGGAAATCTGGACCCCCCTACCTTCAGCCTAAGTTAACTGAATTGAACAGTGTCCAGGCCCGTTTCATTCAAAGGCTTTTGAGGATTCCCTATGCCACTCCATTTGCGGCAATTAGGTCAGAGGTAGGACAGTATAGGTGGTCAACTACAGTGTGATTGAATGTTCTAAGATTTTGGGCCAAGCAAAAGATCTTGCAAGCCCAGGATTTGGTGTCCTACTGGAGGAATGACTCATTTAAGAGTACTTGGTGTCAGGCTATGGAGCTCTTCCTTCGCCAGTTGGGTTTTCATCCCAACTATTGGACTGGGAAAGAGTTGGCTGAGGTCTTGAGGAACCTCAAGTCTAGGTTGGAGGATAGGGATGTCCAGGAGGAAATGGCTGCAATTAGATCTTCTCCCCACCTGGCCGATTACCTACCCTATTTAAAGCCTCGACCTTGCCTGTCTGCTTACTTGCTTTCGTCCAACTTGCCCAGGGGCAAGCATTTAATTATGTGTGCCCGTCTAAATGCTTTGGTGACGATAATTTTGGAAGGTCGTTACCAGGGGGTAAATTTTTCAGATAGGCTTTGTCCGTTTGATCAGCAGCAAGTGGAGACCGTTTCCCATATCTTAACCAATTGTCATTTTTATGATGACATACATGGCAGGTATCTGGCAGTTGTTCTCCACAGATTCTCTGACCACACTGACCATAATATCGCCATTCAGGTTTTGGCTGATGTCGAGCTATCTGTCACCTTGGCGGCAGTCCACTTTTTTGTAGCAGCCTTAGCCAAACAAACTCTTTTCGTGCAGTTTAAGAATTTTTGTCCAATAACACCGAGTGATCCTTGTCTGGTCTCTGTGTGATTTCTTGGAGTTACTATGGGTGAAAACAGACATGATGCTAACCACCCTTTAACCACCCTTGGTGGTTATTTATGCATGTTGCAGGGCTGTATTGGTGCCCTATGCAGCCCTGAAACATGCATAAATGACCACCAAGCGTGGTTAAAGGGTGGTTAGCGTCATGTCTGTTTTTACCCTATGTTACATTCTGTACTCTAGTATATTTAGTGGTGCCAGTTTCAATTATTTGTATTTATCATTTTTATGAATGACTTCTTTTGTTTTGAATTCTGTTATGTGTTGTATGTCTTTTTTGGCTCCAGCTGCAATAAACTAAACTAAACTAATAGTGCAAAATAGAGTGGGATTATTAATTCCTATGATTTGGAAACAATGTTTCTACTAATGAAACCTAAGATTGCATTAGTCTGTTTTGCAGCCACATTACATTGCTAACTCATGTTCAACTTGTGATCAATCACAATCTCTAGATCCTTTTCACATTTGCTGCTGCTAAACCAGTTATTCCTCATTTTATACTTGTGCATTTGATCCTGTGTAGTTCCATGCTCTGAAGGGCTCAAAATCTAAAAGACAGAGATCAAAGGAAGTAGGACAATAATTGCACCATATATGTATAAACTTTGGGCACAATCCTATGCCATGCGTGCACCACCACTCGCACAATGGAGACAGCACATATGTGTAAAGCACACATGTATGGGATGTACGCACACAGAATGGCTGCATGTGACAAGCATGCAATTTAGGCCTACCCATACACCTGGCCTGCTCCATCACCAGTTCCACATACCATGCCTGTGTATCCCTTGGGCCCTGGGGTATGTGGGTGTGGGGGTTTGTGTCGGCCCAGGTTGTATGCTTGCCACGCATGGCTGTCCTGTGTGCCATGCATGCATGCACTGCGCGCATGTTCTATATGTGTTGCATGGGTGCACAGTGCACACACGATATAGGATTGTGCCGTGTAGATATATCACCTCTACATTGATGACACTCAACTCTATCTTTCTACTTCCTCTCTCTCTCTACATCTGTTCAAGTTCGCCTCACCAGCTGTCTCTCTGATATCTCTTCCTGGATGTCTCAACGTCAAATCAAACTCAACAGGACTAAAACTGAACTCCCTATCTCCCCCCCTCCATACTTCCTTTCCATCCTCCCTGTCAATTCTTATCGATGGGATCACCATCCTTCCCATCCCCAAAGTCCATAGCTTAGGCTTCATCTTTGAATCACCCCTTTCTTTTAAACCCTACATCAAATCTTCTGCGAAATCCTGTTGCTTCTCTCTCCATAACATTGTTAAGATTTTCCCTTTTCTCTCTTTCTCCTCTGCCAAAACCCTTGTTCAAGTCCTGGTCATCTCTCGCCTCAATTACTGTAACCTCCTTCTCACTGGCCTCCCCCGCTCTCACCTTTCTCCCCTTATCTCCTTCCCAAATTCTGCTGCCAGGGTCATCGCCCTTGCCCATTGCTTCAAACACGTGCAGCCCCTCCTCTTCACTGGCTCCCCCTTCCCGAATGAATCCTGCACAAGATTCTAGTATTCACCTATAAAGCTCTCCACAACCTTGCTCCCCCCTATCTCTCTATGCTAACTTCCCTCCATACTCCAGTCCGTGAACTCCACTCCTCCTCTGTCCCCTCTCTCGCCCTTCCATGCCTATGCTGCTCCCTAACTGCCTTCGTCCCTTCTCCCTAGCTGCCCTCCATGCCTGTAACTCCCTCCCTGCCCACATTCACATCACCCCTTCCCTTCGTACCTTCAAATCCCTCCTCAAGACCCATCTCTTCCACTCTGCCCTCCCCAACTCCTCTCTCCCCTCTCCTAACTCCTGCTGATACCTACGATCCAGTACAATCTGTTACCTGAGGTCTGTGTACTTGTATCCTCACCACATGGACCAGCCAGCCATTTATTCTTGATGTCACCAAACTAGGGATATGTGAACGCACTTCGGAAGTTCTGAGTTCGGATCAAACTCTAATAGTTCGGTCGACCGAACCAAACTTTCGAACCGAACTCGAATTCGACAGAACTGTTCAGTCTAATCTGAACCAGTTCAGAAGGCCAAAAAACCCAGTTTTGAATGTACGAACTTGGTTCGGAAGTTTGGAATTTGACTGAACTCGAATAGTTTGGTCAACCGAACTGAACTTTTGAACAGAATTCGAACCAAACTGAACTGAATTTCCGAACTCGGTTCTGTTCACACATTCCTAAACCAAACCAAGCATGTGCACCTGAGACCTCACATCTTGGTGAATGTTACACCCCTTGTCTCTCCCTCTGTTCCCCTTCCTTCATCTCCCCCCCCCATCTCTCAGATTGTAAACCCTAGGGCAGGGATCATGTCTATTCCAATACTTTGCTATTGCTATATAAATGCTTGCTAATATTGTTTGTTATTATTATTATTATTATTATTATTATTATTATTAATAATAATAACAATAATAATAATAATATTAATTAATTAATTAATATATGTCATAATTATTGTCCCAAAAGTTAGGTTAACAAGATTCTGCAGCATGGTAAAGATAGGGCTTCAAAAGAGTCTTAAATATGGACACACTAGTGGGGTTATGTGTAACCTCAAGGAAGGTGAGTTATGCATAGGGGATAACAGGATACAAGGTATGGAGAGAATTGTGTTAAAACCTTGTAGGCAAACAAATAAAGTTCAGATTGAAAGAAATGGCAAAACTTCTAGACTTCCATGTGAGCAGGGGTAAGTCATTATTGAATGCTAGGGGTTTGCAATTCGTATCACTTTAATTACTTATGAAAACTAATTGGGTTCTTTTATTTTCATAACTAAGGTAATAAAATGAATGAATAAGCAAATTACATTCATTTGATTTCTTTCTCTTTTGTTTATTTTTAATTAATTAAAATTAATAAAAATTAAAAATTCACTGCGTACGCACAAATGGCTGCCACAGCCATGCATGTACAGAAAGGCCTTAGCATCTATTTTACATATGCAGTGATTTATTAATTATTAAAATTAATTATATAATAATTATTATTATCCCCACAAAAAAACACAGTAGAGTCATTTACGAACCCCTCAAAGAAGGTTTTTTGTAAATGAAAACGAAACCAAAAATGAATTATGTGCCTTCTGCACACCCCTACTCTCCAGGCTGAGGGTTTTTGCCTGCTACACTTCAGGATCCAGCCAGGTCTGACTGCTACAGGGAACCATGCAATCCTCCCAGGCTCCTTTGAATTTGTCTCCAGCCCAGACTTAAGCAGCAGAGTGCAGAGCAAATCCAACCCTAGACTGCCTTATGGCTCCCATCCTGCTTTTTATCACTCCGCTGCTTTGGACTGGGTATCAGATAACTCACATGGGGAGTTTGTTTTCAACTCAATTACTCCAAGAATAGCCCCAGCAGGGTTTCTCTGCTGCAGCAGCACTGGCAGGCAGAGGCAGGTGAAGTGATGGAGACCCCCACCCCAATGATGTGGGGGTGCCCTGCACCCAGGGCCTCATCCAGCCTAACCCAGGTGTGATCTCCCCTCCCCCCCGAGTCCCAGAGTGGGTCCATGTGCAATTGCACATGCCTCACATGCCTGATTCTTTGGGGGTGTTTGCTTGCATCGGCCATGATTATATGATATACGTCATTCCCAGCCTGTTATATTGGTTGGTTGGCGTTCACTTTTCCAGTTTAGGGGTGAAGTGATATTTGTCTGCCTTAAAAAGGCAAGCTAGTTGAAGATTGTAATAAATAAGATTATTGGGGGTGGGGACAAAGGCCAGTCAAGTATAAACTGGTGGCTTTGAGTGGCAGGGGTCCAGTGGAAGTTAGCATTAAGGTCTGTACTTAAAAGTAAATTAGATTAATGGTGGCATCTAATTTGAGATGGGATTTGGATGCCACATCAAGGGTAGGCCATGGCCAGGTGGCAATAAATGGCCAGGGGGAGGTTTGGCACAGGGAGACCAGGAAAGACAAAAGTGGTCACAGGGACTCAGGTTCCTTCTACTAACCATTCCACAAGGTCCCAAAGGAACAGATAATCAGTGATTAATAATCACCCACCCATAACCATGCTGTGGTTTGAGGGTGGGGAAGGAGAGTTAGGTTGTAGTTACCTAGTGACAGATTGGACTTGAGGGTACATCAGGGCCCCCCTTCAAGTTATCTTGGATGTTTTGATCCACTGGACCCCAAATTTATACAAAAATGTAATTCTGATTCAGAATAAAAAGTGTAGCCTTTCAATCTCAGTTTTGTGTCCTTATCAAAATATACAGATAAATGAATATTGGGTAAAAACATACATGACACTGGCCCAGTTAGGCCTGATTTGTCCTAATGTCAGGGCAGGCCATATGTTTGTGGCCCACCAGATGTGGACCCAGTTCTTACTCCAGCCGGGTGAGAAATGTGGACCCGGTACGAGCAGGGCCCACAGTCCTTGCTCAGCTCCCGCCTGACCAGGAAAAGTGGGCGAGCTGCGCAAGAAATGTGCCCCCGGTATGAGCATCCATGGGTTGCTTGGTGAGCCATGGATGCGTTAGGCAGCCATGACTGTCTGTTATGGGGGGGCAGGGTGACATTGAGAAAGCAGCTGAGAAGCCTCACATTGTGCCCTGCCCCCACCCTCCCTCCCCAGCCAGGGGAGGTCATGGGAACATGGTCAGAGCGTACCCAGCTGGGGGAGGCCTTCCCCTCTGGAATGTCTCTTAACACCCATGGTTTTTGGTGTGGCTATTTGAATGTCTATCCAAAAATGTGAATAGTGTTTGTAATTTAAAATACACATTTATTTCAGCTTTAATTATATCTCATATTAGACTAGTTTACATTTCATTTTTCAAGAATTTGAGCCAGTTGTTTTGCAGATATCAGGCCAAGTTCTCCTGAAATTTGTAAGCAAAGAATTCAAGTAAACTTTAAATGAAACTTGCATACAAACCACTGCTTCTTAAGGACTACTAAGCTGGGCATGCCCTTTTGCTCTCTCTATAAATTCTTCTTTTTTCTAGACCAATTTAAATTAATTGTGGGAGGAGCAGAAGCTGTTTGAGTCTCTCACAGCTGAGTGTTCTGTGTTTTCAGCTGAGAACAAGGTCCTTCAAGTGGAACTGTTACACTTCTATACACACACACACACACACACACAGAGGAAAGTGGGGGAAAAGAGTTCAAGCATGCTAGAAAACAGAAGGGTACTATAAAAAACAGAAGGGTACTGCTCTTCCTATTAATCGCTTTACAATTGCTACTACTTCTTTTCTCTTTTTAATTTTCTCTCTCTTTTGTACCTAGCACATAGTGTGGAAAAATAAAACTGATGGCAGGCAAACATTTGTTGGAAGATAGTTAATTCAGGGAGGCACATACTGCAACTCATTAAAAGGCAGCAGATTGATGACATCTGTTATAGCATTGAAGTATATATCCCCAAAGCAAAGCTTTTGTTCTTTGAGCCTTTTTCCCCCATAAAGCATTTCAGAATTAAGAAAAAACACACACAAACCATAATGATTCTCCATGAAAAACAAATACATCTATCCAAATAAAAAGAGACTAGATTAAAAGCCAATAATACTTTGTTCATAATTTAGATGTGTTTTTTTCCCTGTACAAATGAGAAGGTAAAAAGGAGGAAGACCCCCATTTTTTCCAATCAAATGACTTAATGAGGACTAGAAATTAATCAGGAGTATAATAATTACACGGGACAGATTAGTTTTGAAGTAGCCACATAAAATAACAAATCAGTTGAACAGGGGTCAAAAATAAGACAGAAGTGTCTTTGTTCATGGCTAGTGCTCAGTCCAAAGCACCATGGTGCCATTGACTTCACTGGATCAGACTTGGAATGCATGGCCATAGCTGAACTTCTCATGGAAGCATAATCCTCAACAATGCAACTTCAGGACCATCTGAAAGTGGTATCCACATGTTTATTTGTAAGAGGGACCATGCTTCTGTCCAAATATCTCCAAAGCTACAGGTATCTAAGGTTCCCTTCTTTCAGAACTACCCAGCAGACTTGCAGTTGTAGAAAGTCAATTTACCATAATAAGTTAGGACAGAGCCTGAGGAGTATCTCATTAAATAACGAATGGATGTTCTCATCACATGAGTGTTAGGTTTGGCTCTTAAGTCAAGGAAAGACTGCTGAGTAAAGCTAAAACAGGTACTTAATTTAGTACCCATGGGTAATACCCAAATTATTGGGTACCCAACATTACCTGGATACTGATCAGGTACGTTGAAACCACAACAGTCAGTAACTTCCAGTACTAATTTTTCAATTTTCAAATTGCCAATCCATATATTTGGAATTGAAAACCCCAAAATCGGGACAGAGATAAAAAAAAATTGGGACAGGAAGTTGATTTTCTAGGAATGGAAGTTGATTTTCTGGATCTGGAAGTCCATTTTCTAGCACAGAATTTGAATAAATACGTGTTGAAAGTCGATAAATCGATAAGGAAGTCAACATTCCAGGACCACAAGTCAACATTCTGGGAGATCAGGTACCCAAATTGGGTTGCAATTGGGTACTGATCAGTACCCAATGTTGTCGAGTTGATTCAGGTACTGGAAATTCATTGGGTAGCAAATTTCAGAAACTGAACACACTTGACAAACATAAGATAAAGAATGGGCTAATATCTAACAGGCCTCTGTGAAGTAAATCACAGAAAGGTAGTTACAACATTTTTAGTGGACTGGTATTTGTATCACACAAAGAGAATCCATCACCAGAAGTTAGAAGGCCTACTATGATGGAAAAGCATGGAGACATAAGACATTCCTAAGCCCCTCTGTGGGTAGAACTTCTAGGATCATGGAGAAGAGTTTCGTATACCATTGTCTATGGGTGATTTCAGACATGACTGGGCAGCTTTGGCCCCATCACGGAATCACCCTTTTGACTCCCCGCCGGAATCGAATCGTCACGGCCAGCAGATGTGCTGGCCGATCCCACCGGGGAATCTGGGGGGGAGGGCAAGGGGCTGCATGATGCAACATGTGGCCACACAGCCTGGCCCCCCATGCTCCCGAGGCCACGCGCCCTCTGGGAGAGGGGTGGGTGCAGCGGCTAATGCGGTCACGGCACCTGCCCGCCCCCCCGGGGTTTTGACCACAGCCCGGAATTGGCGGTGAGCATGGCCGCCAATTCTGGGCCGTGGTCAGAGGCCAGAAGAGACATTACCATGCTCAACCACGGTGAATCCCACAGTGGTTGAGCATGGTAATGTCACATCTGTTGGGGGTAACAACTGATTCCCGTCGGGTGTTCACACCCGGCGGGAATCACTTTGACCATGCTTACAGAGATGGTTCCCGGACCATCCTCAAAAGCGTGGTTATTTTGATTCCCGCCAAAGGTTCACTGTGGTCAACATCTGGTGGGCATCAAACAGACGTTACGGGACCATTTCCCACCACAGGTGATTGTCTATGGTTGAGCGTGATCTCGTAACGTCTGAAAATACCCTATGTTAAATTAATAGCCTCTATTCGCTGTGTGCTTTCTATGATTGTCAATCAAATTAACATTAAATTAATGGAAGGTATATATACATCTTAAATTGGGTACAGTAATGAGTAGGCTTTCGATTGAAAGAGCAACAATTAGCTATACTGTAACTCAGAATTATCATTGAGCAGATTCCATTCCTAGTCATTGATAATGAAAAGCAGTTAAGTGATGGACAATTCTAATGATAACTGACAGATTTCTAATTATTTTGAATAGGGTGTGTATGTCGTTTTCATTATATCAATAATGAAAACTAAATTTGTTGTTTTTGTTATCGTTATTGCAATAATGAAAATGACAAAAAATAAGAATGAAATCAAGAATGATAATGAACGTTGTTATTGATTTTGTTATTGCCTAGCAACCTTGCAGGTGTTTTTAGGAGGGACATGTGGTAAGGGGATGAGGGAGCAGACATCTCAGAGCCAGAAACCGTATTGAACTCTTGAACTGGGTCTGTGATGGGAATGGAAGAACCTGATGGATGTAATTGCTGGCCAATGAGCAGCACAAGCAGATCCCAGGCAGTTGAATGGCACCCTGTGATTGCTCAATGCCTCCTGCTTCCCAGAACCAATCAGGGGAGCTCTGGGGGAGGGCACTGCAACCCTTTATACTTCAGGGCTGGGCTGCTTGACTCTGGTTCTATGTTTACCTATTGCTCTGTCAGGGTGCATTCGTAGAATCTACTGGTGCTTGCACTAAAAATCCTTCCATATATATCCCTACCACCTTACCTTTCCAATCCTTATACTTTACCCTTTCATTTTACCTTTTCTCTTCCCCTGCCTGTCTCACTCTGTATACACATAGATAGATTAGATTAGATTAGATTAGATTAGATTAGATAGAAGGCTGTTTTATTATATATATTAGGATTATAGGATAGGAATATTTTGTATTATACATAGGTTAGGTTTAACTTAGATTCTATATATATTATATAAATAAAACTAGATATTGTGTGTATACCAATGGCAATAACAATACCAAAAACAAAATCTTTGTTTAACATCGGTACTGATACTAATAACGAAAAGGATACTAATAAACAACATTTTGTTATTAACAAAAATGAAAATGACACATTTTAATAACAAAAATGATAACAAAAAACGACATGGGGCCCCGGTGCACACCCCTACTTTTTAATCAAATGGCACTTAAAAATACTAAAATTTTCTCTTCTCACTAGTATATGGTAGTGGCTTTCTATAAGGTGGATACTTCACTGCTACATTTTAAATTCATTTTTTAAAGGATACTACTGTTAGATAAAATGTGAAAAATAAAACACTTTTTATTTTCATCAATTTCAATTTAATATCCCGCTCCCTCTTGCCCATGGCAACTTGGGGTGGCTAACAATATAAAATACAATAAAAACATAAATACAAATCAAATATAAATCAAACACATAAAAACACAGGAGTTCACAGAAATCCCTACCCACCCACCCCCTCATAACCCAATCCACCCATCCTCCGCGCCAAATGCCTGGTGGAATAGCCATGTCCTGACCTGCACTTGCAAGGACAAAAGCTCCAGGGATAAATGGACCCCCATCGGGATGGAGTCGCTCTCCAATCCATAGCAGCCCTACCCAACGTGGGGGAAAGCTTAGTCCCTGTCTACCCTTCTGCGTATCAAGATCTGCTGCATGACTTTGAGTGATGGGCACTATTTCCACTCCCAAGCGGACGGGTTACCACTGGGGGTGGGAAAGTGGGAATTAGGGGTGAGACTCCAGGGGAATTACCTGATACGAGATTTACCAGTATCGGATCTCCCAATACTGGATTTATTGTTATTGGAATACCAGATTTTTAACATTGTTGATTTTACTGTTTTTTAAACTTTTTGGACGTTTGCTAAATGGTGGCGATGTAAAAAATCCGGTAAAGCCAACAATGTTAAAAATCCGGTATTCTGATACCAGCAAATATTGATATTATCAGATTAATCATATACCGGCCATTATTGGTATTATCGGATTAATCTGATACCAATAGTCCCACCCCTAGCGGGCAGGCTGGGAGGAGGGAAGGACCAGACCAGGCAGTCACTCATGTGGTGCCTCAGCACAGCCTGGGCCACGTCAGGACAGTCAACAGCGGCCCACTCACCTCCCTTTCCCACGGGGGGTGGGGGGGAGAGGATGACAATCTGCCTTGCTTCCTGCGTTGACCCCAAAGTGTAATTGCCTTCCACGAAGCACACAAGGATCAGGCCCACTGCAGTTCATGTAGCTGCACACACAGCGTTCAGACTTGTGAATGCCTCCATGAAAATCATATACATTCCCATCTTAGTTGGTGCACTGTTGTGTCAATGCACATGCAAACATTATATTTCTGAGCACACGTGTCTTTAGACATACAGCCAAACACCAGCAATAATAACTAAGACCAAGATGCCTGCTGATTACAGCAAAGGTTTCCAAACTATTGGTTGCAACCCAAGTCACAATATCAATCATTATTTTATTTACTTTGCATGTCTTTGTTGCTACGTGGGGTCACAGAATCATATGTAAGCCTCAATATGGGATTACACAGACAAAATATATGAGAATTACTGTACAGGAAAGACATGTGAAGTATGTCCACTATGAAGCAGGTTCATCACCCCACTTGGAGTCATGACCCACATTTTCGGAGTCTCTGTTCTGGAGTGTTTTGCTACTTGTTCCATACTGTGATCTCATATTAAAAGGGGGCTGTTAGGGCTACCTTTTGTGAACTCAACATATGCCTGTCCTGGATGGTTAAGGCAAGCTAGGAGATGGTGGAGCTGCTGCTGGCGGGGGTGATCAATGCCTCCCTTCGGGAGGGCAGACTGCCAGGCTGCCACATTGATTTCCTCGCCAGTTATTGGCCGGTCTCTAACCTTCCCTTTTTACTTAAGGCCCAGCAGCTGCAGGGGCGTCTAGACTGCAGTGGTTATCTGGACTAGGGCTGATGCGGCAGCAGCTTTTACCGCGCTGCGATTCCGTTCTGCCATTTCGGAATTGCCCGCGCCACACCGCGACTTTTCTGTGGATATTCCGCTAATTCCGCCGGAATTCTGCAAATCGTGGAATTGCGGAAAAATTGCGGGAAAATTGCGGAAATTGCGGAAAGCCGTTATTCCGCTATTTTGTGGCTCTGGCGGAATTGCGGAAATAGCGAAAATGTCATGTTTCCACGATTCCACTAAGTTGCGGAATTAAATAAGCGGAACCGCGGAATGAAACCGCGGAATGAAAGCCTCTGCCATGCCGTTCCACTAATTGCGGAAACACTGTTTCCACCGGAAATAGCTACCGCTGCGATATTCCGCTATAGCCCTAATCTGGACCCCTCTCAGTCCAGTTTTCGTCTGGGATATGGCATGGAGACTGCATTTATGGCCTTGGTCAACAACCTTCACCATGATTTAGATCAGGGTCGATCAACCATGTTCATTTTGTTAGATTTATTGACTGCTTTTGATACCGTTGACCATAAGATGTTGGTGACTCACTTGCGGGATCGAGCTGGAGTGGGTGGGATTGTCCTTGCCTGGTTCCACTCTTTCCTAGCTGGGAGGACTCAGCATGTGGTGCTCACTAAGGGATTGTTCTTCATCTCCACGGGATCTCACGTGTGGTGTTCCGCAAGGTTCTATCCTGTTCCTGCTCTTGTTCAATGTCTATATGCAGCCACTCGGTGAGGTCGTCAGACAGTATGGGGTGTGGTGTCATCAATATGCTGATGACACCCAACTCTACCTCTTGATTTCATCCGACCCGGAACCGGATGTCTCGGTGCTTACAGAATGTCTGGTGGCTGTTGGGGGTTGAATGAGGACGAGCCAACTGAAGTTGAATCCCAACAAGATGGAGGTGATGGTGGTGGGGAGGGCAGTAGATGTGGTGGCTCCCATAATTGATAGGATCCACCCTCCACTGGTATCTCAGGTCCATAGTCTGTGTGTGCTTGTCAATCCATAGCTACGCCTGGATTCCCAGGTGGGGGCTGTGGTGAGGAATGCTTTTGTGAATTACATCTGGTGCAACGGCTTCAGCTGTATGTTCCAGAGAGTGACCTGGCCACCATCATCCATGATTTTATTACCTCGAGATTGGACTATTGGAACATGCTCTACGTGGGGCTACCTATAGTGATGGTTCGGAGACTGCAGGTAGTGCAGAATACAGCGGCCTACCTCCTTATAGGGGTGGGTCACCATGAGCACATTATTCCGGTGCTCTGGGCTGTACACTGGCTGCCTATATTTTTCCAGGCCCAATTCAAGGTATTGGTTTTGCTCTATACAGCCCTATATGGCCTTGGTCTGACTTACCTGTGGGACTGCCTCACTCTCCATGCTCTGGAGTGGCCTCTGTGTCTGCTGGGAGCACCCTTCTTGAGGTCCCCCATGTGTCCCAGGGGGCCACTATGGAGAGAGTGTTCTGAGTGGTCACACCTAGGCTGTGGAACTCCCTCCCGGTTGAGGCCCACGTGGCCCCGGCATTCCATTGTATGTGTAAAACCTGGCTGTTCTGCCTGGATTTTGGTGAAGGAGATGGGGTGTAGGGTGGGATGGGAGGGAGATGGGGTGAATGGTGGCATGGAGTGGGTTGTGGAAGGGGGGACAGTTTTTTGTTCAGTGCTTTCCTTTTTAATGTGTTTTAATGTGTTTTTTAATTGTGTTACTATGTGTTAGTTTTCTATTTGTTTTCTGTGTTGTGAACCACCCCAAGATCCTTCAAGCAGGAGGGGGCTGGTTAAAAATGTTTTAGTAAATAAATAAATAAATAAATAAATAACAGAGAAAAAAGTATGAAACGTCCCTTCTATCTTGTAATTGTGACCTTCTGAAATCTGTCCACAATCCCCACTTTGGGAATCCATGTTGAAAATACTAATAGTATTTTAGTAAGCTAGGAATTTTGAGCTATGACCGCAGAACACCAGGTTAGTAGGGATGTGCGAATGCAGTTCAGAAGTTCAGGGTTTGTCTCAAACTCGGGGTGTTCAGACCATTCGCAAACTCCCCAAATCTGAACCACCCCCCGCCCGAACTGGACAAAGTTCGGGTTCCAAACCAGTTCAGGCGGGGACAGGGGGCATGGAGGAACCCTATTTTCCCTCTCCCTTCCCCCTCAAGGCTGCATGGGTGTAAGGAGCGCCGGGGAGCACCTCCCCCCCACCCTGCCCAAACTTGCAAAAAGTGTTTAACCCCACCGCCCCAGGGATCGTCCTACCTGGTGGTGCCGGGTCTCTGGACCTGGGTCTTGTGGCAGTGGATCCGGTGGCAGTGGGTCCAGAGGCAGCAGTGCTTCAGGCCCAATCTGGTCACCCTCACCCACGCCTTCATAACCTCGAGACTAGACTACTGCAACACACTCTACGTGGGGCTTCCCTTGACACTGGTCTGGAGGCTGCAGCTAGGGAGGCTGCAGCTAGTGTAGAATGTGGTCACCTGTCTCCTTACAGGGATGGGTTGCTGGGAGCACATAACGCCTGTGCTCTGCACTCTCAACTGGTTGCCTATAGTGTACCAAGCCAGATTCAAGGTGTTAGTGTTGGTCTATAAAGCCCTGCACAATCTGGGCCCCTCATACCTCAGGGACCACCTCGCCCTCCCTATCTCAGAGTGATCCCTTCAGTCCACTGGGGGCGACTTTTTGGAGGTCCCCATGTAAAATGGGCGGCTACAATGGAAAGGACATTCTCAGTGGCTGGGCTGTGACTTTGGAACTCCCTCCCGGAGGAAACCCACCTAGCCCCAGGTCTGCTGGCCTTTTGTTTGCCTAGGCCTTCAGAGGGGAGGGTGGGAGGATGGTGAAGTTGGGGATAAATTTTGAGGGTTTTAACTTTTTTTAATATATTGTTGCATTTTTTAGTATTTTTATTGTATTTTTATGTATCTTGGTTGTTGTATGCCACCCTGAGATGCTGTAGGCATGAGTGGGTTGGATAATAGAAAGAAAGAAAGAAAGAAAGAAAAGAAAGGAAAGAAAGAAAGAAAGAAAGAAAGAAAGAAAGAAGGCCTATTAGTGGCCTGAAGTTCTACAGAGCGCTGCTGCAGCCGAGCCTGCCTCCACTGCTGCTGCCACCTCCGGACCTGGGGCCAGAGAACCGGCACCACCAGGTAGGTCGGGCTCCGGGTTCGGCAGTGGCAGCGGGTCTGGTGGGTTGGGCGCTCCGGCACCACCAAGTAGGGCAATCCCTGGGGTGGGGAGGTTAAAAAAAATTATGAGGATGGGCAGGGTGAGGGGGGAGGTGCTCCCCGGCGCACCTTCCACCCACACATCCTGGAGGGGGGATGGAAAACCAGAACCCCCTGCCCAAACAGGCTGAACTGAATGGTTTTGGGTTTGGCCGAACCCCGAATGGGCCAAACACTGAACCCCTCAGTGTTTGCATGTCCCTACAGGTTAGTCTTAGTTGAAGGTTTGCTATTAAAGCAAGCTTGATAAAACCTTACTAGTTAAAGATGAATACCTCAACATTCTAGACAATGCAGTTTGAGGCATGACCTACAAAAGCAATCAAATAAAGAAATCTTCACTCTCCACACTTTGAGCTATGCTGTGTACTGTAGGTTTCTCAGACAGACAAGGTTATCTGTACATATTAACAATGTAGCAGCAAATTATTTAATCAACTGTCCCTGTGATCTCTTTAAATGTAAGTCTTTGAAAGTAAATTAAGTGGCCATTAATCAAGTCAAAAACTCCACTAAAATAGTTATAATAATTAAAGTATTATTTTAAAAAACAGTATTCAGATTGCCCTTGACAAACCTTGAAACATTTCTCCTCATTAAAATAATTATAAAACTCAGCTAAGCAACAGGTCAAACAAATGCATGTTTTAAAGCCAAGATGAAGGGAAAGGTACTTCATAAAAGGGTTTAAAAGTAAAACAAATTTAAATAAAAGCTTTTCTGCTTTGCTTTCAGGGGATAAGTACAAAAAAATGAAATGAGTTGCTGTCTCTATCAAGTTCCAAATGGATAGATGAACTACAAAACTCTGGAGAACTTCACTATTTATTTATTTGATATATTTTTACCCCATCTCTCCTGCCAAAGCAACTCAGGGTGGCTAACAAGTATAAAAGATAAAAATACAATTTAAGTATAAAATACAAATATATATGTATATAAACATAAAACAATACAGTCCACCATGGGGGATGTAACACCCCCCCCACACACAAAAGAAATAAACAAAATAAACCATCCCCCAACCCACAACCTCCCACCCCACCTTACCCATCTCCTTCCCCAAAAGTCTTGTGGAACAGCCAGGTCTTACATTATCGGCAACAGGAGGGGAGATCTGTGGCCACCTGGTCCTCCACTGGAAGGGAGTCCACAGCCTAGGTGTGGTGACCAAGAACGCTCTCTGCATAGTCACCCCCTGAGCCACTTGGAGGACTTAGAGAAAAGTGCTCCCGGCAGACCGCAGAGGCCAATCCAGAAGCCAGGGCGTGAGGTAGTCCCACAGATAGGTGGGGCCCAGGCCGTATAGGGCTTTTTAGGTAAGCACCAACACCTTGAATGGCTCCCAAAAGACGTAGCCAGTGCAGAGCTAGGAGTACTGGTATAATATGCTCACAGCGATCCGTCCCCATTAGGAGGTGGGCTGCAACATTCAGCATCAGCTGCAGTCTCAGAACCATCACCAAGGGCAGCCCCATGTAGAGTGTATTACAATAGTTTAGTCTTGAGGTGATAAAAGCATGGATGATTGTGGCCAGGTCGGAGTCCGAGACAAAAGACTGAAGCCACCACACCATATGTAATTGGTGAAATGCACTCCTCACCACAGCCCCCACTTGGAGATCCCGGCAGAGCTGGGAATTGAGGAACACTCCCAGACTACGAACCTGAGTGACCAGTGGGGAGAAAACCCCATCAATGTCAGGGGATGCCACACCCACTGCCCTACTCACTATGCTGAATCCTTGCTGTGGCGAACACCTCCTTAGAATGGTCCCACTCTCAGGGAACATCTCTAAGTTATTGATTTTTTTCTCTTTTGTGGCCATGAGCTGCTGATAGTAGTGAGGACTGAACAGGAAATCCCTGAGGCAGGGGAAAGCCATGTTAGGGGATGAAAGTCAGTTCCCATTCCATTTTCAATTTTATCTTTATTTATTTCAATTTAGGCTCAGGGTGGCTTACAATCCATAAAAATTATTTTAAACCAATAAAACCCCCTAAAAACCCCACAAAACCCACTCCAAACCACCTACTCACTGAATCCCCTCTCGAGTCACATCTCTACCTGAAAAACGACCCAACAAACACAACCCCTATCCCCTATCAATTAGGGATGTGCAAACGTGGTTCGGATGTTCGGAGTTCGGCCCGAACTCGGCATGTTTGGTGGACTGAACCGAACTTCTGAACAGTTCAGAAAAGTTCAAAAAAGTTCGGATGAGTTTGGGCAGGAAAAATGTGGTTAACAAGCCGTGGGAGAAGGGGGGACAGCTCAGGAGCAGACTTCCTGGCACCAGAGGTGGAGAAGCTTGGAATGGCAGCCTGCCTGGCCCATCACAAGTCCTCTTTGCCTCACAACACTGGCTTTGAAGGCTGCCATTGGCCACAGGCTAACCTGCACAGAGCCAATGGGGCTTGTGGAAAGACGGCACAGCAAAGAAACAAAACTCATTGTCCGCCCCCCTTCCAAATCCTTCTCAGTTAGCCACTGATACTTTCATCAGCGTTTTCAGAAGTGTTCTTCTCCCAACAGCTTGTGTTTCCTCCCCAATCCATTGCAATCCTCCTCCTATTCACCCATTCCCACACATTTACCTACCTAGATTCATTTATTTACTTTAGATTAGATAGATTTAGGAGGGTTTTTTTATTTTAACCCTCCCTCTGTTCCCTGTGTTCAATCTTCCTTCCTCCCTCCCCCCTCCATTGAATCCTTTCCCTCTCCCTCTTTCTGTATATTCCATCCCTGATTCCCTTCCCCTGTTTTTTTATTCATTTAGAGTAGCATTAGATTGATTTAGGTTCGTTTCAGTTTTGTACCCCTCCTTGTGTTGTTTGTGATCCCCCCCATCCCATATATATCTATATAGATAGATAGATTAGATTAGAGATAGTAGATAGCTGTACGAGTTAACTTAGTGATAGAGATAGCGTTTAGTGATTTAGTTTTAGTGTTTGTAGGACTAGGCCTTTGTAGTTATTAAATAATCCATTTAGTTCATATCATTTAGAATAGTTAATAGCAGTTAGATTTAGTGTAGAGATAGATATATATAATATTAGATAAAACATTTGAAAAAAAAAATTAAAAATAAAAATAAAATAAAATATAAAAACATTATTTTGGAGGGACAAATGGAGAAGGGAAGAAGAGGCAGGTCTTCTACCCATAGGGGAGGCAATGGGGCATGTATCAGAGGTGCAAGGGCCATGCCAGTGGAGTGGCAGCATGCAGCAGCAGCCCAAGCCCATCACCACACCCCAAGCTTTGCGGACCTGATTTTGGGGCACAGGCTTCTGAGACTCCCAGGACTAGTGGCACTAGGGAGGTGGTGGTTAGGCGTTGCCTCCTGGCAGCATCCTCCACTGCCACGTGGGGCACTGCAACACCTGCATTGCAGGAGGCTGAGGTTGTCTCATCTGTGGCTGCAGGTATAGGTGCTTCAGGGACCGAAGTTCCTCAGGGGTCAGCATTGTTCCCCCATTGTAGAGGTGATCCCCCCCAGCAATCCAGGGCTGGTGGATCTCACCCCGTCTGCTAGAGGCAGGGTCTGATCCCCGGGCAATGGCAGCAGGGAGCGGAGCAGCAGCAGCAGCAGTTGCAGTAGCTGCATCTATAGGGGGCGGGGGAGAGTGCTGCTCAGAGTGGCAGCAGAATGGGGAGCAGTCCATCTGACTCAGTGTCCAATTACTCCCCTTCATGGGGGGACATGCCTGAGACTGGGGAGAGCGAGGCAGACAGCAGTTCTGTGGAGGAGGTATCTGCCGGTGCTGAGGCGATGGCTGTCCTTCGGTGAGCTGCGTCACCCCCATGTCGTTCCCCGGCTCCCAGCAGTGCATAACCCGGTGCAGGGCAGAAGACAGAAGGGGGCAAAAGTTCTTTGGTCTGGGAGCATTTTAAGTTGGTGTGTGTGCATGATCCCCGCGAGGTGCGGTGCAATTTGTGCCAGAAGGTGCTGAAGCATGGGCAGGTGCTCACCAACCTTGGCACAACTGCCATGGTGAGGCATCTGAAGGGAATAACACCTTTGAAATGTTACATGCAGGGCCCCGATTCTTCTGCGCTACTGCGATTCGCAGAATTTTCGCAGAATCCTGCCCTGGGCAGGATTATTGCAGAAACTGGGGGAATCCTCGCAGAATTTCCTTTCTCTGACGGTGAGCCAATCCGGGACCTGCTTTATTCTAGCCACAAGCCAATCGGGGGTTTGCGTGGCCTTTATAAAGCAGCTCCTGGATCCTGCCACTTACCTGATTGCTGAGGGACCCGACCGCCACTCCAGGGATCATCGCCGCCGCTCCAGCCACTGCTCCAGGGATCACTGCCGCCATTCCAGGGATCACTGCCTCTGCCTGCTCCAGCCATAAGGCAAGTAGGTTTGGGGTGTGTGTGTGTGTGGACTCCTGCGTGGGGAGGTCCCGCTGCGAGCTCTGCATTGCTATGTGTTTTGGGGGTGGGTTAGGAGCTGTGCCCTCTGCATTGCCATGTGGGTTTTTTGGGGGGAGGGGTTGGCTGATATTTGAAATACCCGTACACAGAAAAAATTATAAGCAGATTTTTTATTCATTGGTACAAGGAAATGGATCACCATCTCACAGTTTTAATTTTACTAGACTTGTTTTGTAACTTTATTGGGTCGCAGAATTTTCAATTTGGGGTCACAGAATTTTCAATTTGGGGTCGCAGAATTTGGGGGGGGGAAATTGCAGAAGAATCGGGGCCCTGGTTACATGGCTTCGCTAAATGTGTGTATCAACTCAGTAAGCATTGAGTCCATCAGGAAGAAAATGATATTTTATCAGACTACCGGATTTGGTATAATGTTTTTTTTAAATTTAAGATGATAGGATTAATCTAGGATTAATTAAAATATATTTCCTATGTATCTGCTGATATGAGTAAATGAGTAAGTATTTAATTTTATATAACTTCTTATTTCTATGGGTTTATATGGCATGTTCCTTTGGATTTATGCTTGGCTACGATATAGCCCATCAATGCTTATTGTATTCTTTGGGTGCTGTGTTTATTTTTGATTTATGTATAGTTATTGTTTTATTGCAATGACCTTTGGTCATGCATCAATAAATTATACTACTACTACTACTACTACTACTACAGAAGGTGGTGAAGCGTGGGCAGGTGCTCACCAACCTTGGCACAACTGCCATGGCGAGGCACCTCGAATCATGCCACAGCGCTGTGCTGCTAAGTGGGCAGGCAGGGGCAGTGTACACCAGCGGGTTCCCGACCCCAGCGGCCAGTCGCATGCCTTCATCAGTGGTCAAGCATCCTGCTCCAAAAGCTGCCTCTAACAGCAGGAGCAGTGGCAGTGCAAGGGGGGAAGAGCAGAAGCAGCAGCAGCAGCAACAGCAGCAGCCTCACCAGGAGCATCAGAGCACCAAGGAGGAGCTGGGGTGGGGGCAGCTGCCAAATCAGTCAGCAGCTGCAGGACGTGGCAGGTGGCATGACTTTCAGGAGAAAGCCACACACCTATTGGGGGAAATGATAGTGGTGGATGGGCAACCCTTCTCCGTGGTGGGGAACATTGACTTTACATGGCTGATTGGGTTCCTGGCCCCCCAGTTTAAGCTGCCATCCCACACCACCCTCAGTCATACTGTGGTACCATCCCTGTACTGGGCTTTAAAGGAGCGGGTGAGGGAGCAGCTGGCTGGGGCTGGAGGGGCCACTGTCCACTTCACCGCAGACCTGTAGTCCACCAGGAATGCCCATCACACCTACCAGGCAGTAACAGCAAACTGGTGGCAGGACCCAGAGTCAGCTTTCAGGAGTGGAAGGAGGGGTCCCGAAGCAGGGTATCGGTGAGCCCTGCTTGAGGCGGAAGTGATGGATGTCCCCCACACAGCTGTAAACATTGAGGGAACCCTGACTGTCATGTTGAGGGAGTGGGTCGCGCCAGGTGTGGCCTTCCCAAGGGATGCATAGTCATGGACAACGCGGCAAACATAATGAGGGCAGTTCACGATGGTGGGTTCATCAGCCTCCCTTGCACCATGCACATCCTTAACCTGGTGGTCAGGGATGCTCTGGACTTGGGGGACAAGGGGATTGGGTCAGGCACCCTTAGCTCCTCGATAGAGCGGGGAAGGAAGCTGGCCGGTTTTTTGAACTGCAGCATGAAGGGCAGCGAGCTCATCCAGGCCATGCAGGCAGAGCAAGGGTCCCCAGTGCACCAGCTGGTGCAGGATGTTTCCACCAGGAGGAATGCCATATTCCTGATGCTTGAGTGGCTTGTGAAGCAGAAAGCCGCCTTGCATCAGGTGCAACTGGAAACCGACATCAGGGCACCTCCAGGGTACAATGGGGCAGAATCTGACATCCTCTCCCAAACAGTCTTTGTTTTGAGACCGTTCCTGGCTGTAATGGAGACCATCAGCTCCTCCACAGCCAGCATCAGCCAGGTGATCCCTCTGGTCCAGAGTCTGCACCGGAGGCTGGATGAGATTCTCCACCAGGGGCAGGAGGGTGGCCCTGAGGGCAGGAAGCTGAGGTCTGAGGCGGTTGGCCTGGTGCAGCAGCTGAAGGCAGTGCTGATGGGGCGGTTGGCTGAGCTGCTGAAGCGGGATGAATATGTTCTGGAAAATATGTTGGACCTCAGGGTCAAGGGAAGCGTGGCACAGCAGACAGCACTCTACAGGTTGTTGAAGGCTAATCTGGTGAAGAGGGTCCAGTGGAAATAGAATGCTCTGGAGAGTGCTTGGCGGCAGCAGCAGCAGCATCAGGATGCCCCTGGGGATGGTGGGAGTGGGAACAGCCACCCCTTTCAGCCAACGGGGTCTATCCCTGCCCCCAGCCCGAGCAGTAGCAGCACCAGAAGCAGGCCGAGCAGCAGCAGCAGAACCTCTATTGTGAGCAGCAGAAGCTTGTATGTGAAGGCCACTCTGGGGAGCATGGGTCCGTGCACAGCAGGGCAGGCAGCATGGCTGATGGCAGTGGTGGAGCTGGTGCCCCTGAAGAGCTACCAGAGGTTGTGTGACAGCACCTCAGTAGGAGTGGAGAGTTAAATGGAGGAGGAGCCCTGCATTGAGCCCAGCGGCGATCCCTCGGCCTACTGGGCCTGCAAGACTGATGTGTGCCCGGCACTGTCCAAAGTTGCCAAGGGTATCTTGTCCTGCCCACCAACCAGTGTCCCTAGCGAGCGGGTGTTCTCTGTGGTGGGGGACATTTGCTCCCTGCACCGCCTGAGACTGGGGGTCAAGTTGTTGGAGCAGTTAGCTTCCGCTGCTGTGATTCCTCAAGCTGCCCCTGGTGTGCAAGGATTGATGGTGAAGTGGCACACACCAGGGGAAGTCTTGAGACGGGGCTCCTCCTCCTCAATCTGGGCTACTGCTACTGTGAGGAGGTGCTGTCCCTCCCTCCCAATGCCTGTCTGCCTGCCCTGGCTGCAAAACTCAAACCGCGTCTCAGTCATCAGCCTGCCAGTGCCTTGTTCTCCTGCCAAGTTGCCCACCCAGGTGGCCTAGCTCCAAGCCTGCCTCAGTGTGCCTGCCAGTGTCTTCATCTCATGCCATGCTGTCTGCCCGCCCGCCCGCCCGCCCAGGTGGCCCTAGATCAAAGCCTGCCTCAGTCTGCCTGCCAGTGCCTTCCGCTCATGCCAAGCTATCCACCCGCCCGCCCACCCAAGCAGCCCTAGATCAAAGCCTATCTCAGTCTGCCTGCCTTCCGCCCATGCCACGCTGTCCACCCAGATCAAAGTCCGCCTCAGTCTGCCTGCCAGTGCCTTCTGCCAGTGGGTTCCCCAGGGCTCACACCGGGCAGGGAAATTGGCCATTGTGAAGGCCATCCTAGCGTGCTTCCCCCTCCACCATGGTCCATGGAAGAGAGAGTGCATGGTGGCTCCGTGTCAGGGGATGGGGAAGTAAAGGGGTAATATGGACCCAAGCCCCTGAGAGGGAGACAGGGGAGACACCACACCACATCACACCACACTTGCGTCCTACTCTTGACTCACTCTCTCTTCAGTCCGGCACAAAGCAAAACACACAGCTTCTTGCACTCACCCACATGCTCCTTGCACTGGCCCAGGCCCACACATGGCTCAGTCAGCAGGTGTTTTCAAAAGTCTCTCATTACCAGAAGTTTGTGTTCCTCATAATCCATTTTGCCATCCTCCTCGTCCTACTTCATCCATTTCTTCCCACAAATTTACCTTCATCGCTTCATTTATTTAGATGGGGAGTCATCACATGGAACCCTTCTCCACTTTGGCCTTCAAAGTTCACCAAGTAGCATACAATTATCCAGGCGAGGTTATCAGGTACTGCACCTGTTGAATTTCACCATGTTGACTGGAACCAGAAGGAACTTGGAAGATAAAAACCAACATCCATCCACTTCAGGACAAACTCAGCCAGCTCTTCCTCCAGGTTACGTGATGTATCTTCTGTTGTCCATGAGGGCCTTGAAGACTTCAAGTTGTCTGCCACTGCTCCACCGATGCATCAGCCTGCAATTCCCGTCTGAGCAGGGGTGAAAGCCACCAAGCCCTGGCCAGTCCTCTGCCACTCCCCCACCCATGCCAGCCAAGTCTGCCTGCAATGCTGGCAAAGTTCTCATTCGAACAGATGATAATGATTATTTCCTACTACAGCCAATATCACTGCTGCTCTGGCTGGGCCTCTGCCGCTCCCCCACCCATGCCATTTGAATATAAAAGGGGAGGGGGCTACAAAAATAGTTAAGAACACACTCTGACCTTCACCCAGGCAAGATTTGACAAGTGGTTTGCTACTCACCAGCATGTGGTTGCCCACGTCCATATCCTGCACCCGGACGCAGTCCATGCTCATTTCTATCTTCTTGGTGGGGCCGCTGTCAATGGGGTCGTCCACGAAGCTCAAGTCGATGGGTTGAATGGAATATATAGGAGGGAGGGACAGAAGATGGTGTCAGGCAACACAACTCTCGAAGGGATGTGTGGCCGACCCTGTCCAATGTGGCCAAGGGTCTCTTTTCCTGGCCACCAACCAGTGTCCCCAGTGAACGGGTGTTCTCTAGGGTGGGGGACTTTTGCCTGCTGCACCTTCTGAGATCGGCAGCCAAGTTGGTGCAGCACTTTTCATCATGGTGTCTGTCTGCTGCTGCCGCTGCTGCCATAAGTTCTGCTACCGGGCAATCCAGTGTCTGGTGCTGCTCCACCGATGCCTGGCAGCCTACAATGCCCAGCCAAGTAGAGGTGCCAGGCCAGTCACAGAGACCCAAGCCTTACCGACCTTTGCTCCTGGTGCTGCTGCTGGGTCTGTGATAGCCAGACAGGCCCCTGAAGGCACCCCTGGGGGCCAAGCGCTGAGCCTGCCTGCCCGGGAAAACTGGTGTGTCAATTCCCCAAGCCTTCCTGATTTCTTCTGATGCTGCTTCTTAGTCTGTGACGGCCTGCCATGCCCCCCAAATGCACCCCCAGGGGCCAAGCACTGAGCTTGTCTGCCCGGGCAAACCGAGGTGCCAAGCCCCAAGCCTTCCCAGTGTCTCCTGCTGCTGCTTCTGCTGGGCCTGTGATGGCCTGCCATGCTCCCACGGGCACCCCCAGGGACCAAGCACTGAGCCTGCCTACCCAGGGAAGCCTGGGTGCTAAGCCGCAAGCCTTCCTGGTGTTTTCTGCTGCTGCTGCTGGGTCTCTGACAGCCTACCATACCACCACAGGCACCCCCAGGGGTCCCCAGAGTGCCCCAAGCTAGGACTGAAGCGGCAAGCCATTGTGGTAACTTTTTCCATCTGAAAAAAGCTCTTCCACAACGAGTTACATGATGCGATAGAGACATTAATTCCGCTATTTTCATTCCGCTAATTCCGCCATTCTGCTACTTTCATTCCGCTACTTCCAAAGACTGCGAAAATAGTGGAATAATGTTTTTTCCGACATTTTCTATCTTCTGCAATTTCCACCAGCACTGTGAAGTAGTGAAAAATGCTTGTTCCAACACTTTCCGCAATTATTCCGACAGTTTCCAAATTAGCGGAATACAGACGGAATTAGCAGAATGCCAGTGGAAAATCTGTGGAACGTCATGAGCATTTCCGCAGTGGTGGAATGAAATAGCAAAACGGAAAAAGCAGTTACCGCTTCAGCCCTACCCCAAGCCTTGCGGGGGGGTTAACTCCACCAGACGTTCGGCGAGACCGAACTTTCTCGAGCTGAACTACCGAACCCGAACTCGAATTTTTGACCGAACTACTGAACATCCAGACCATGTTCTGTTCGCACATGCCTTTTCAAATAAAAAAAGGCTTACAACAGCTCCAGAAGACGCTTGGGTTCAAATGAAGGGTGTTCCAAAGCTCTGGGGCAGCAACCGAGAATACCCCCCTGTGAACCTTTGTCATATGAACATGGCAAGCAGATGATACCCACAAGGAGGCCCTCCTGGCCAATCATGGGCCGCGATGTGACCTGGAAGGACAGGACATTATTCAAATATGTGGGGCCCAGGCCATTTAGGGCTTTAAAGGTCAAAACCAGCACCTTGAATTGTGCTCAAAAAGCTATAGGGATCCAATGCAGACTTTGGTGCACTGGTGTAATATGCTACCGGCAACTTGTCCCTGAAAAGAGGCAAGCTGCTGCATTCTGCACCAGCTGCAGCTTCCAAACAGTCATCAAGGGCAGCCCCATATAGAGTGCATTGCAGTAATCTAACTATGAGGTGATGAAAGCATCAATGATGGTGGCCAGATCGGAATCAGAAAGAAAAGGTCGTCTCCTCACCAGATGGAGGTGGTGAAACGTGCTCCTAGCTACCACCGTAACCTGAGAATCCAGACTCATCATTTGTTCCAGAAGCACTACAAGGCTGTGAAACTGATCAACTAGAGGGGGCTGGACTCCTAGATTCAGGAGGGAAAAATCAGATTTTCTAGAAGGGAAAAAAAACAGATTTTCAATTAATCTAGTCTGTTTGACCAGTCCAAATAAAAATTGCAATGCATAATTGTTCCAATTTTCTTGCACAAAATGGCTCCTGACTGTTCTGTGCATGCATAAATGGTGGCAGACATACACAAAATGGTGCCACTGTTATATTATGATTTTGAGCAAGCACAGTATGGATGCCACAATTTTGCACATGCACAGAACAGCTGATCAAAATTCTGATCAAAAATTTTGATCTATCAGAATTACAGTCAAAATTTCAACAACAATTGAACAGTTCTCATTGAACTGAAAAAGGAAAGGCTGTTTCAATTCAGCCCTAAATCATGCCCCCTTGCAAAGTGGTTTGGCTTTCTGCCTTAGGGATGTGAGAAGAGGACGCAGTTTGGATGTTTGGGTGTTTGGGCATTTGGACTAAAAACCTAGTTTGGGTTGGTGGGTTCACTCCGGTGGAGTTCGGACCATTCGGTGGAATTCGGCGGAGTTTTGCGCCACCGGGAGGTTTGGGGCGCTCCAGGGACCCCCAGGGGGCCATCGGAGACACTCCAGAAGCAGCATCAGAGACTGGGAAGGATTTACACTTGGCCCCCTGGGTTGCCCGGGTAGGCAGGTTTGGCGCTTGGCCCCTGGGGGTGCCTGTGACACCACCCTGAGTCGGCAGGTGGTGCCAGCCTCATACCGGTCTTTAAAGGATAGGGTGAGGGAGCAGCTGGCAGGGGCTTTGGGTGCCACTGTCCACTTCTCCACCAACCTGTGGTCGAGCACAAACGCGCTGCAAGCCTACCTGGTAGTGATGGCGCACTGGTGGTAGGATATGGAGGCAGCATTGGGCAGTGGCAGGAGGGGTCCCAAAGCAGGGTATAGATTGGCCCTGCTTCAAGCGGAAGTCATGGATGCTCCAGCCCCCACACATCTCGGAACATCGAGGCAACCCTGACCGCCATGATGAGGGAGTGGGTCACACCAAGTGCGCCCTTCACCAAGGGGTGCATGGTGATGCACAACACAGTCAACATATTGAGGGGAGTCCACGAGGGGGACTTCACCAGCATCCCTTGCTCCGCACACAACCTTCACCTGGTGGTCAGGGACACTCTGGGCTTTGGGGAGCAGGCAATCGGGGCAGGTACCGTTAGCTCCCTGATCAAGTGGGGGGAGGAAGCTGGCCGGTTTCTTTAACTGGAGCATGAAATGCAGTGACCTCCTCCAGGCAAAACATGTCGAGAAGGGCTCCCAAGTGAACCAGCTGGTGCAGGATGTGTTCACCAGGTGGAATTCCACGTTCCTGATGCTCAAGCAGCTTCTCAAGCCTTGCATCAGGTTCAGCTAGTGACGGACAGTGGGACACCTCTAGGGTACAATGGGGTGGAATGGGAGATCCTGGCTCACACGGTCTTTGTTCTGAGACTGTTCCTGGCTGTGACGGAGACAATCAGCTCCTCCACAGCCACCATCAGCCAGATGACCCCTCTGGTTAGAATCTCTTCAGGAGGCTGGATGAGATTCTCCGGGGGCAGGATTGTGGCCCTCAGGGCATGAAGCTGGTGGCTGAGGTGCTTTCCCTGGTGTGGCAGCTGAAGGCAGGGCTGAAGGCACGGTGCAATGAGCTCCTGCTGTGGGAGAAATATGTGTTGGCAACCATGCTGGACCATAGGGTCAAGGACAGCATGACAAGCCAGACACCACTCTATGGCCACTGGAAGGGTGACCTGGTGGAGAGGGTGTGTTAGGCAGAGACAACTCTGGAGAGTGTGGAGCAGCAACAGGAGGATGCCCCTGGGGATGGTGGGAGTGGGAGCAGCCACCCCTTTCAGCCGGCGGGGTCTATCCCTGCCCCCAGCCCTAGCAGTAGCAGCACAAGAAGCAGCCTCAGCAGCAGCAGCACCCCTATTGCTTCTGGATGACATAGATGAACAGCCCTACCTGCCTGGAATGTAGGCCACAGAACCCTGATGGTAGGTCCTCAGGCTGGAGTGACTGGCTGTTTCTTGATGCAGTGGAATGACAGCCCCAGAAACCTGAGGGTGGACCCTGGGCCAGAAGTGGCAGCTTCTAGATGAGGTGGAATGACAGCCCTTCCTGCCTGTGTTGTATGCCCCAGAACCCTGATGGTGGATCCTGGGGCTGGAGTGGCTCCTTCTTGATGCGATGGAATGACAGCTCCCTGTGAGCAGGATGACAGCCCCAGACCCCTGATGGTGGGTTCTGGGACTAGAGTGGCAGCTTCCAGGTGAAGTGGAATGACAGCCCTCCCTGCCTGGAACATAGGCCCCAGAATCCTGATGGTGGGTCCTGGTCTGGAGTGGCTGGCTGCTTCTTGATGCGGTGGATTGACAGCTCCCTGTGAGCAGAATGATGGCCCCAGAATCCTGATTGTGGGTCCTGGGACAGGAGTGGCAGCTTCTGGATGATGTGGAATTACAGCCCTCCCTGCTTGGAATGTAGGCCCCAGAACCCTGACGGTGGGGCCTGGGGCTGGAGTGGCTGGTTGTTTTTTGATGATGTGGAATGACAGCTCCCTGTGAGTGGGATGACATCCCCAGAACCCTAACGCTGGGTCCTGGGACTAGAGTGGCAGCTTCTGGATGACGTGGATGGACAGCCCTCCCTGCCTGGAACGTAAGCCCCAGAACCCTGAGGGCGGGTCCTGATGATGGAGTGGCTGTCTGCTTCTTGATGCAGTGGAATGATGGCTCCAGAACCCTGGCGGTCAGGTCTGGGACTAAAGTTGCAGCTTCTGGATGAAACGGATGGAGATCCCTCTCTGCCTGGAACGTAAGTGTCAGTCCTGGCAAGTGGGGCGGGGTTTTTCAGGCCAGGAGGGCTCAGGTGTTTCCCAATGCCGCTGCTGCATCTGATTGCCGAGGCAACCAGCTCCAATGCTAGCAGCATTGCGCCACCCCCCATGACCCTGAAGGAGGTAGGGCTGTGCCAAGAGCCTCTGCGGTGTTCCGTGCAGCTCCCATAATGCATGGGGGAATGTCCTGCACTTGATAATCAGCCACCGGGGGCTCCTCATTGCCGGTAATCAGAACGAGAAACTGACCACTGAAACGCTAAGTGTATTGAATTGTTTCTGGGTGTTGTGGAACATGTCTGATCTGAGTGGTGTTGTATATACTTAGCGGTTGTGTGTAAAAACATCTTTTCCCCCTATGTATCCTTTCCCGGTGTGTGTATGTTGTGGCTGCATAGTGGGTGTGGGTGTGAGTAAGTTCCTGTGTGATAGCCCCTTTCCCTTCCCCAGTCCTGGAACCATTTCCCCTGTCCTTGGCGTGAGTAGTCCCCTCTCCAGCCCAGTGGCTCTGGACCCTACCACCTGTTCCCCTCAGTTTCCCACACTGACGGTTCCTTCCTGTACCCCCTGGTGTGGGTTTTTAGTGTGTGTGGCAGGCTGGGTGCAGGCCTGGGATTGGTCTCATGCTCTGTGCCCTATGATGATAGGGGCCCTGTCTCTGTGAGACATATTGGGCCACACTACTATCCTGATGAGCTGTTCCCCCCCCCTTCCACACACACATACACATCGGGGGCAGAGCACCTGAGGAGAGATTGGGTGTGTTTGATTTATGTGTAGTGGTCCTTACTCCCACTGACAGTAGGCCCCAGAACACTGAGGGTGGGTCCTGGGACTGGTGGGCTGGCTGTTTCTAGATGTGGAGGAATGACAGCTCCCAGTGAGGGAATGACAGCCCCAGAACCCTGATGGTGGGTCCTGGGACTGAAGTTTCCAGCACCCCTGCTCAGCCAAGCATTTCAGGCTGACAGGCATTGGTGGAGCAGTGGCAGAGGTCTGGTCAGGACTCGGTGCCTGTCACCCCTGCTCGGCCAGACGTTGCAGGCTGGCAGCCTACTACACTGAACTCAAGAAGCTCTATTGCAATTTGGGCAAGCCTTGCCTGATGGTGAATCTCATAGACACCCAGCCCCTGCCCACCAGTGCACTCATCCGAGCTATGCCCGTCTACAAAATTGAGGAGCAAATGACTGACATGCAGTACCAGCAGCAGCAGCAGACATTGGATTGCCCGGGTACAGTAACTGCAGCCAGCATCCCTGCTTCACCGGGTATTGCAGGCTGTCTGGCATTGGTGGAGCAGCAGAGGCCCAGTCAGGGCTCAGTTTCTGGCATCCCTTCTTGACTGGGTGTTGCAGGCTGGCTGGCCTTGATGTGGGAAACTTGTGAACAAATGGAACTACAGCCCTCCCTGGCTGGAACGTGGACCCCAGAACCCTAAGGGTGTGTCCTGGGGCTGGAGTGGTTGACACCCCTGCTCGGCCAGATGTTACAGGCTGGCTGTCATTGGTGGAGCTGTGGCAGAGGCGCAACCAGGGCTCCGTCCCTGGCACCGCTGCTTGGCCGGGCATTGCAGGCTTGCATCCTGCTCTCAGGATCTGAACAAACTATTCTGCCAATTGGTCAAGCCTTTCCCAGTGGTGAATCATGTGGCCACCCAGTAGCAAACAAAAAATTGGATTGCCAGGGCACACTACCTATGGCAGAGTAGAAGCAGCAGGTTGTCGGGGCACAGAACCCATGGCACAGACAGCAGAGGTGGCACTGGCAGCAGCAGTGGACATTTGATTGCCCGGGAACAGAACCCATGGCACAGACATCAGAGGGGCATTGGTAGCAGCAGCGGACATTAGATTACCCGGGCACAGAACCCGTGGCACAGACAGCAGATGTGGCACTGGCAGCAGCAGCAGACATTGGGTTGCCGGTTCACAGAACCTGAGGCACAGACATCAGAGGCAGCATTGTAAGCAGCAGCAGACATTGGATTGCCTGGGCACAGAACCCGTGGCAGAGACATCAGAGACTGCATTGGCAGCAGCAGCAGCAGACATTGGATTACCCGGGCACAGACCTCATAGCACAGACAGCAGAGGCAGCATTGGAAGCAGCAACAGACATTGAATTACCCGGGCACAGAACCTGTGGCACAGACAGCAGAGGCAGCAGCAACGGACATTGGATTGCTGGGATACAGAACCCATGGCACAGATAGAAGAGGCGACATTGGCAGAAGCAGTAGACATTGGATTACCTGGGCACAGAACCTGTGGAACAGCAGAGACTGCAGCAGCAGGATTTGCCTGTGTGCAGCACCCATGGAGCCAGGATGGTAGAATTTGCAAGGGAAGAACTCCCATACAGCAGCAGATGGCAGCAGCACGATTGCGTGGGCAGATTTGGATTTGCCAGGGCAGAGCACCCATTGACCAGCAGACAGCAGCAGCGGGATTACCAGGCCAGTGAGGCACATCATCAAGGGTTGCCAGGGTAGGAAGAGAGGCACCTTGGCATGAGAGGAAGGCAGGCTGAGGCAGGGCTTCAGCTTTGCCCACAGGGTGGGAAGACGGGCACTTTGACATGAGCAGAAGGCAGATTGAGGCAGGCTTTGATCTTGGCCAACAGGGTGGGCAGGCAGACAGGCAGCGTGGCATGAGCAGAAGGCAGACTGAGACAGGCTTTGATCTCAGCCACCTCGGTGGGCGAGCAGGCAGACAGGCACCATGGCATGAGCATGGGAAGGCAGATCGAGGTAGGGTTTGATCTAAGCTACCCAGGTGGGTGGGAAGACAGGCAGCGTGGCATGAGCAGAAGGTAGACTGAGGCAGGGTTCGACCTAGGCAACCTGGGTGGGTGGACAGACAGGCAGTGTGGCATGAGAGTCAGTAGGGAAGGCAGGCTGGACTTTGGCAGGACACTCAGATAGGCTGGCAAAGACTGTACAGCATGAGAGAGAGCCAGGCAGATAGGTGGGCTGAGATCATCTAGCAAGAGGCTGGCTGGCAGGTTTACAGCTTCCCAATGCCACCCTGTGTCATGACGTCAGTCAGATAGGCTGGCCGAGGCCATCTAGTCAGAGAGTCAGAGAGAGAGAGGCAGGGCAGGCGCCGGGCATTGGGAGGGAGGGACAACACCTGAGCAGCAGCAGCCCAGATTGAGGAGGAGCCCCATCTCAAGACTGCCCCTGTAATGGGATGGCATGTGCCACTGCACCATCAATCCATGTCAAGGGGCGGTTGGGGAATTCCAGAAGTGGAAGGTTCACCTTTATGAACAGCAACTGCTTCACAAAGTTGGCCCCCAGTCTCAGGCGGTGCAGAGAGCAAATGTCCCCCACCATGGAGAACACCCGCTCTCTGGGGACACTCGTTGGTGGGCAGGACAAGGGACCCTTGGCCACTTTGGACAGGGCCGGCCATACATTGGTCTTACCGGCCAAGTAGGCCAAGGGATCGCTGCTGGGTTCTATGCATGACTCCTCCTCCAGGTAGCTTGCCACTGCTGCTGAGGCACTGTCATACTCCCTCACATTACTGGCCTTTGACACCACCTCCACCACTGCCCTCAGCCACATGCCTGCCATGCTGTGCACAAATCCATGCTCACCAGAGTGCCCTCCACAAACAAGCTGCTTCTGGCAATAGGGGTGCTGCTGCTACTCATCCTGCTGCTGGTGCTTCTACTGCTAGGGCTGGGGGTAGGGATAGTTCCCTCTGGGTGAAAGGCATGGCTGCTCCCACTCCTACCATCCCCAGAGGCATCCTGCTGCTGCTGCTGCTGCTGCTGTTGCTGCTGCTGCTGTGCACTCTCCAGAGCCCTCTCTTATTGTCGGACTCTCTCCACCTTCCAATGCTGATAGAGCGCTGGCTACCATTCCATGCTGCCCTTGACCCTGGGGTCCAGCATGATTGCCAAGATGTATTCCGCCCGCTTCAGGAACTCATCGAAGCACAACTTCAGCTCTGCCTTCAGCTGCCGCACCAGGGCAACCACCTCATCCACCAGCTTCCTGCACTGAGGGCCACGATCCTGCCCCTGAAGAATCTCCTCCAGATTCCTCAGGAGACTCTGGACCAGAGGGGTCACTTGGCTGATGGTGGCCATGGAGGAGCTAATGGTCTCCGTCATGGCTAGAAACGGTCTGAGGACGAAGACCGTGTGAGCCAGTATCTCCCATTCTACCCCATCATACCCTGGAGGTGCCCTGCTGTCCATCACCAGATGCACCTGATGTAAGGCGGCTTTCTTCTCAAGAAGCCGCTCAAGCATTAGGAAGGTTGAATTCCACCAGGTGGACACATCCTGCATGAGCTGGTGCACTGGGGAGCCTTACTTGGTCTGCTTCACCAGGAGGAGGTTGCTGCCCTTCATGCTCCGGTTAAAGAAACCAGCCAGCTTCCTCCCCCGCTCAATCAAGGAGCCTAAGGTGCCTTCCCCTTCTCCCCCAAGCCCAGAGTGTCCCTGACAACCAGGTGAAGGGTGTGTGTGGCAAAAGGGATGATGATGAAGCCCCTCAGACTGCCCTCAATATGTTGGCCGTGTTGTGCGTCACCACACACCCCTTGGTGAATGGCGTGCCTGGTGTGACCCACTCCCTCACCTTGGCGGTCAGGGCTGCCTCAATGTTCCAAGATGTGTAGGGGCTGAAGCGTCCATGACTTCCGCTTGAAGCAGGGTCCAACTATACCCTGCTTTGGTACCCCTACTGTCACTGCCAAACGGTGCCTCCCGGTCCTGCCACCAATGCACCATGACTGCCACTCACTCTCCAGAACCCGCTCTGTCTGCCAGACCCTCTCCACCAGCTCACCCTTCCAGTGCCCAGAGCACTGTCTGGCGCACCATGCTGCCATTGACCCTGGGGTCCAGCATGATTGTTGCCAACACATATTCCGCCCGCTACAGAAGCTTGTCGAACCGTGCCTCATCTGTCAGTTTCCTGCCCTGAGGAACACAATCCTGGTAATGGAGAATTTCCTCCAGCTTCCTGAGGTAACTCTGTTCGAGAGGGGTCACCTGACTGATGGTGGTTGTGGACGAACTGATGGTCTCTGTCATGGTCAGGAATGGTCTCAAAACACAACCTGTGTGCACCAGGATCTCCATTTCTGCCCCGTTGTACCGCTGTCTGTCACCAGTTGCACCTGATGCAAGGCAGCTTTCTGCTCAAGAAGCCGCTCAAGCATCATGAAGGTTGAATTCCACCATGTGGACACATCTTACACCAGCTGGTGCACTGGGGAGCCTTGCTCAGCCTGCTTTTCATGGAGGAGGTTGCTGCCCTTCAGGCTCCGGTTAAAGAAACCGACCAGCTTTCTCTCCCACTTGATCAGGTAGCCAAGGTTGCCTGCCCCAATCCCCTTCTCCCTCAAGCCCAGAGAGTCCCTGACCATAAGGTGAAAGGTGTGTGCGGCACAAGGGATGCTGGTGAAGCCCTCCTTGCAGAATGCCCTCAATATGTTGGCCGCACTATCGGTCACCATGCACCCCTTGGTGAAGGGCGCACCAGGCATGACCCACTCCCTCACCATGGCGGTCAGGGTTGTCTTGATGTTCTGAGACATGTGGGGGCCACCCATGACGTCCGCTTGAAGCCCACCTATAC
>QEPC01006862.1:295284-306834 GCA_003113815.1 Sphenodon punctatus
CCAAACACACAGCACAGCCAAAACAATCACCAAAACACACTACACAAGCAGCCACCGAAACAAACACACACCCTCTCGCCTCACTCACGCACACGCACACGAATTTCCGGCGCGACGCCGATTTTATGACTTCCCGCGATATTTCCGGCCGAACGCGAACGCGCGAACCATCCGAACACCGAACGACCAAACACAAACGCACAACCCGATGGCAAACGAACCGAACGGCCGAACACGAACGTACGACCTGCCCGAACAACCGAACAACTGAACAACCGAAAAGTAAAATTACTTTTCCTTAAAATACTGCAAATACCAAGAGTTTCATATATGAAAGCCCAACAGGTGTAAAAATATTTATGAATCACAAACAATAGGAATGCATGAATTACAGCAAACATAATGCTGTGCCTTATCTGAGAAAATATAAATTACCCCACTACATATAGGCCACTCAGCCCTCACAACAGGCATCCTATTCAAAGGCCACAGCAATAGAAATGTGTTGCGCTCAAGTACCATCAGAAAATAGTCTCCAATTCTAGCAGCATTCTTTGCAAGATGTGTACCATGTATCAAATGCAAAGGAAGCCCAATAGAAAGAGAGTTACAGTAGTTTAGCCTTGAATTCAAAATGTGATGGACAAACACCTCCACAAAGATCTGAGGGAGAAAAGAATGGCAATATTCCTACGGTGACAGAGAGAACACTCCAAGACAGATTTAATATGTCCCAGCATAAAGAGCTTAGAATCAAGGACGACACCAACTCATAATGATTAAAATAGGAGGAATACTGCCGCCATTAAACAGCACAGATAAAAGGAACATAATTTTAAAAATGTTTGGGGTCCAAATATCAATATTTTGGATTTATTTTAACTTAGATTTAAAAACATGAATCACTGTCCAGTGTCTCACTTCTGAGAAACTCCAAACCACATTGAATAGATAATGACTGTATGTATGTACTGTTAGAGAGGAAGATAAGACCATGTGTCAATTATCTACCAAGGTCCCTTGTCTTCTGTAATTTTATAATTTGCATCTGGAATTCCTCACCCCCAAATTCTGTGAGTAGTAAGTACAAATTCTTCAAGCAGAATAAGATATGCAACTTAATCAATTCATGAAAAGTATGAACATCTTGCATGCAGATAACTTTCCCAGTATGCCATTCTAGCAATTTTTGACACCTTATGTTAACACTCAGCAGGGTAGGGGTGGGCTCTTCTCTCCAGAAATAAGTTGTGGGTGGCTTCTTTTTGGCAGCTGTGGCAGGGATTCCCATGATGCTAGAATACATGCCTACAGCTTACAGCACCACCATCCACTGCCATACTATTACACATCCTAACAGCTTATAGCAATGCCACCCTACTACTACTACTACTACTACTACTCATTTCTATAGCACTACTAAGCATACACAGCACTTTACAGTCACAGATTTAGGAGACATGTGCCTGCCCAGTGGATTTACAATCTAAGACAGACAAGGATGAGGGGAACACAGAGTGAGACAGAGAGACATGTATTCTAATTTATTTATTTACAAATGGGGAACTGAGGCTGAGAGGTTGTAAGGCTACCCAGTAAGTTCATGGCTACAGCAGTTTGAACCCTGGCTTCCCAGGACCAAGCCCAGCATGTTATCCACAACACTTTCTAGGCTGAGAGGTTGTGACTTGCCTAAAGACATCCTGGGAGTTCATGGCTACAGCAGAATTTGAACCTTGGCTTCCCTGGTGCAAGTCAAGCATGTTATCTACTATACCACATCGGCCATTAGCATCCTTTTGGGCAATTTAAATTGTGCACATACCCAGCTGTGATTCTACAATTAGAAGCAATTTCTTTGACAGCTTGGACAAATGCCACATTCCATTAAAATGGCTGCAATTGCACCATGGGACCCAGCTAATATCCATAACCTAAACAAACATTTCCACAGTGGAACCAACTGTTCATTGTGTTTTCCACATTGGTGGCAATAGGGAAAACACAGTGAACATGAACCCCTGCCTGTGTTTCGTATAGAGTATGAATTAAATGATTTTTTTCCCCAAACGGGAAATCTTAAGAAAATCCTGGTCCCTGATACTGGCTCAGTTGAGTAGAGGTGCCAGATCCCTCTTGGCACTTGGTAATGTCTCAACTGACATTTTGTTTCTTGATTTACTGCTTTTATGCTTACTGGGAGCCCTTTTATATTACCATTTTGTCACCCATTTCAAATCCCAAGAGGTAATACCAATGCAATACCATGTTTCTTGCACTCCATTTTCCCTTGTAGTTCCTTGTCACTCATTGGCTGAAATGCAGAGTCCTTTACATTCCAATTGTAGATTGGTCAAAGCAAAGGCAACAACATAAAACAACAATTCTGATTGGAGGCACTGGAGTGGAGATTAACAGATGCTGAGGGATGTTTAGGGGTGGGCTATGGGGTGTGCAGGATATTTTTGCTTTTTTTTTAAGTAACTAAAGATACAAAAATGGATGAATAAACAAAGATTGTCATTTGCTTTCATATGTTTTTGATTTAAATATAAAAAAATAAAATTTTAAAAATTCGCTGTGCATGTGCAAATGACCTCTGGACCATTCTGCGCAAGCGCACCCTTTCCCAAAATGGTGCTGACAGCATCAGGCCCTTTTTAGAACAGGGCTGCCAGTATGCACATGCACAGACCAGCTGCCAGTGGCATTTTGGGAAAGGGACACGACTGAGCAGAATGGTCCCAGTGGCCTTTTTGTGCATGTGCAGTGATTTTATAAATTTTAAATGAAAAATAAAATAAACATGAATGAAGCAAGCATACGTCAGTTGCTTATTCATTCATTTTAGAAATGTTACTAAAACAAATGGGGCTCCATTCATTTTAGTAAATAATAAAGAAAAAACAATTTGCACAGCCCTATAAACAAGGAAAATGTAACTGAAACTTGGCAAATGTTGCATACTAGATGGAAAAGTTGAATAAGTTGATAAACGCTCATTACTGTGTCTCATATATTAAATTGGCAGAACGCGGGAAAAGACCGCTGATTTTATACTACGGTAGCGATCAGCAAATCGGCAAAACACATACCTGCTACATCTGCGGATTCTTGTAGCGGAGGAATCGTAGAATCACGGGGTACCGGGTGGAATTCTGCGAGGCGCAGTGTGGGATGCCGAGGTTTAGGAATGGAATTGCGGTGTGGTAACAGCTGCTGCCGCATCAGCCCTACTCATGGCCAATTTCAGCCTGCAAAGCCAGTGGTCTGAGGAGAAAAGGGATGGTGATTGGGTAAGCTGCCTGCTACTCCAAGCCTCTCCACCCCTGGTGCCTGGAAGTCTCCTGCTCAGATGACTTCCCCTCCCTATCACGTTTTGCCTTCCAGTGACACGTTTTTGCAGCCCGAACTCATCTGAACTCGAGTCGAGCTGACCGAACTGTTCGATCATTTCAGAGTTCAGTATCGGGTTTGGTTTGGTTGGTTCAGGTTTGGGTTCGGATTCGGATTCGGTCATCCGAACGGACTGAGTTCTGGCTGAACTCTGAACTTCCGGACTGTGTTTGCACATCCCTAGCGGGAAGAGCAGTTGCTCCACAAGCTTCCTAAGGCCACTAGAAGATCTTAAATACTCACTGGTGACCAATCAGGAAGTCAGGGAACAGGCACCAGTAATGGAAGACAGGTAAACAAGGGCGGGGCACACACCAGGCAGAGATGCAGAAGGAGACATATCGAGGAGAATGAACATGCGGGCCACCAAGGCACCAGGTGGTGTACGCCACTAAAGCAATGCCCCCAAGTCCCCAGGGCCAGGAGTTCAAGACATGGACCTAACAGGTAGTTTATAAAAGTACTTTAAATGTGGATGTCACATAGTTATTTATTATTATTATTATTATTATTATTAACAAACATTTATATAGCGCCAGTAGTGTATCTGGCACTTTTCAAAGTAATAAAATAGACACGGTCCCTGCCCCTAGGGCTTACAATCTGAGAGACAGGAACTGGGGGAGAGACTTAGGAAGGGGAACAGAGGGAGAGACAAGGGGTCTAACATTCATGAAGATGCGAGGTCTCAAGTGCACGTACTTGGCTTGGTTACGATGAGAATGACAGCAGGCAGGTCCATGTTGCAAGGATAAGGGTAAACCGATCGTAGGTATAGGAATAGTGGCTCAGCAGGATAAAGAGTCAGACAGAGCAGAGCGAAAGAGGTGAGTTTTAAGGAGAGATTTGAAGGTATGAAGGGAGGGGGCAAGGCGGATGTGGACAGGGAGGGAGTTCCAGGCATGGGGGGCAGCAAGTGAGAAGGGACGAAGGCGCTTAGGGGAGCAGGGAAGGCGTGGAAGGGTGAGAGAAGGGACAGAGGAGGAGCGAAGTGCACGGGCTGGAGTATGGAGGGCGATAAGTGCAGAGAGGTAGGGGGGAGCAAGGTTGTGAAGAGCTTTATAGGTGAAGACTAGGAGCTTGTGCAGGATTCGTTCAGGAAGGGGAAGCCAGTGAAGCGAAGAGAGGAGGGGCTGCACATGGTCGAAGCGACTGGCGAGGTAGATGACCCTGGCAGCAGAGTTTTGGACAGAGATGAGGGGAGAAAGGTGAGACCGGGGAAGGCCAGTGAGAAGGAGGTTACAGTAATCGAGGCGAGAGATGACCAGAGCATGAACAAGAGTTTTGGCAGACGAGACAGAGAGAAAAGGGCGAATCTTAGCAATGTTATGGAGGGAGAAGCGACAGGATTTAGCAACAGAGTCAATGTAGGGTTTAAAAGAAAGGGCTGAGTCAAAGATGAAGCCTAGGCTACGGGCTTGGGGGACAGGCAGGATGGTGACTCCATCAATAGTTATTGACAGTGAGGAAGGAGAGGAAGGATGAGGGGGGAAGATAAGGAGTTCAGTTTTAGCCATGTTGAGTTTGAGTTGACGTTGAGACATCCAGGTAGAGATGTCAGAGAGACAGTTGATGAGACGAGCTTGAACAGAGGGAGAGAGAGAAGGAGTAGAGAGATAGAGTTGAGTGTCATCAGCATAGAGGTGGTATTGGAAGCCATGGGAGGCAATGAGTTTGCCTAAGGATGAGGTATAGATCGAGAAGAGGAGAGGGCCAAGAACAGAGCCTTGAGGAACACCAACTGAGAGGGGGAAGGAGGAGGAGGTGGAGTTGGAGAGAGACACATTAAAGGAGCGGTCAGAGAGGTAGGAGGAGAACCAGTTATGGACAGAGCCACAAAAGCCAAGGGAGTGAAGGGAATCCAGCAAGAGTGAGTGTATAATAATAATAATATAATAATTAATGTCACAATGTTACAATTAAAGATAAAACTTAAGATTGTTTTAAGTATTAAAAGTACAAAAGTTAAAGTAATAAACTTAAAACTAGCATAGTTACCCAGGCATACAAGTTCAAGGAAGATAGAAGATCATGTGACCAGAGGATCACCATGGTGACCAACGAGAACGATGAGCTGGTTCATGGTGTTTAAGGCAGCATTTCCGTGGTGTCTTAAACTTGTATAGGAAAACTGGCGGCATACTCAGGCTAAGTAATTCATATATTAATAACTTCCAATAGCATGGCTAAAAAGAATTGATGCACGCATAAAATTATAAATGTGTGACAACTTTTGTGGTTAAGATATTGGGGAACTAAAGTCATTTCCTCCACCCATGAAATATCCTGTTTTTAAACTACTTTGAACCTAAATCTTGCAACGCATTTGTGCAATGGGGATATTTCATCGACTGTGTGCCTCTACTTACCTAAATGTGAACGTACTCATATTTTCTTGAAATTTCACTAACAAGGTTAAAAGTTAAGCAGAGGAAAAGCTATCAGATGACCAAAAATGTCCAAGACTTTATGTCCAAACTAAAGCCAATATGTCCAGACTATAGCCAAGATGTTGAATGTATCTCACATATATCAAGCTTGAAGGTAACAATGTAAAACCCATATTCCTAATCTCCCCATACCCTACCCCTGCATGCCAAATGTCTGAATTAATAGAAACCTCTTACATTGCTTCCAGAAGACAAGAAGGATTAGGCTTAGAGTAATTATGGAGCAGCTACTGAGAATATCTCTTTGCATGCCGTCAATGTGCAAACCTGGAAGGCACATGGTACTCCAAGAGGTTGCTCCTGGCTGACCCCAGAAGCTGCAATGAGAAGTATAAAGGAGGAAGACATGTTCTTTCAGATATATGGTGCCCAGACCATTTAGAGCCTTATGGATCAGCACCAGCATTTTGAATTCTGCTTTGAAAACAAATCAGAAGCTAGCACAGCTTCTGGACCACTGGTGTAACATGCTCCCAGAGACTCACTCCTGAGAGAAGGCAAAAAGCTATATTATCCACCAGCTGCAGCTTCCAAACAATCAAGGGCAGCCCCACATAGAGCAAACTGCAGTAGAGTAGTCTTGAGGTTACCAGGTCATGGATATTTTAAACATGAAAGAAAAGACCACAATCTTCTCACCAAACAGGGTTGGTGGGAAATCCAGTCTTTTCTGGATTCAGCTTCAATCAGTTCATCCTCATTGAGTCCTTGAGTGGGTAAGCAGTGAGACTGCAGTCCAGCGGTGTCAAGAGAAGCCATATGTCAGTTTTGGTCAAAAGGCCTAATCCTTGCAGCCAGTAACCAGGGTGGGGGGGAATATTTCATTGGGATGGTAGTTCACTTAAGGGTTCCCCTGACATTAGGAAAAGAGTATGAGAGTTTATCACAGGATTCTGTGCTATAAGGGCTCACCCTCAAATCAGGAATGCTCTGTCACAGAGGGACATCCAAACAATTAACTATTATTTTATTTATTTTATTTATTTATTTATTTCCTCAGCTTCCCCAAAAGCTCAGGGCTGCTTACAACACATAAAAGATAAATTTAAAAGTAATTTAAATCCCCTAAAGATCCAACCTCTAGCCTGCCCCCCCTCGCACCCTTCCCTATTTCTACCTGCCAAATGCTTGGCCAAAAAAAAGGACTTATATAGCTTCTGAAAGATGAGCAGGTTAGGGCTTATTTATTTAATTGATTAATTAATTCATTAATTAAATAAATTATTTCATTATATTTCTCAACCGTTTCCTCTTGCCCACATGGGCAACTCTTAGCAGCTTACAACAAATCAATACATTCTTCAGAAAGTGGGGAGGTCTGGGGCTAGATGGTGTCATGCCGTGGCTGGGTCCGCAGTTGCGATGAGACACCCCCTGGGTTGCTGAACAACCCAGACAGATGCTTGCAGATGCCACCACGACCAGCGGTAGAAGCAGTGAGGAAGACCCAACGCAACCGCCACCCGCAGACGCAGGAGAGAAAGCCCCGCCCAGATGAAGTGCACGTCTGGCGGGGCGTCGGCTAACAGAAGGACCCTGCCCCTTGTAGACACTAGGGATGGGCGAACAGATCGCGGTTCAGTTTTGGCCGTTCGGTTCGGCTGCATTCGGTTCGGCCGTTTGGTTTGGCTGCGTTCAGTTCAGCCGTTCGGTTTGGCAGTTCGGCTAGTTTGCCGGGTTCGGGTTTGGCCGTTCGGTTCGGCTGTTCGGTTCAGCCGTTCATCCGTTTGGTTCTGCCATTCGGGAAATGTTATAGGTGTTTTTTATATGGTTTATTGGTTTTTTATTAGGTTTTATATGGTTTTCTTTTGTTTTTTATTTGGTTTTTTTGGTTTTATATGGGTTTTTAAAATTTATTTATTTTATCTCATAAATATATATCTATCTATCTACACTAAATCTAACTGCTATTAACTATTCTAAATGCTATGAACTAAATGGATTATCTAATAAGTACACAGGCCTACTCCTACAAACACTAAAACTAAATCACTAACGCTATCTCTATCACTAAGCTAGCTCCTACAACTACTATCCCTAACCTATCTATCTATCTCTCTATATCTATATCTCTCTATCTCTCTATATATGGGATGGGGGGGAATCAACAACACAAGGTTTCAGTTTAAGGTTTAAGTTTCATTTCAGTACAAAACTGAAATGAAACTTAAAGAAATCTAATAATCCTACTCAACGCCTGCTGTTCAGGAACAGTGACTAGCTCAGAAGGTGTTGGGAAAGGGGGAGGCAGATAGTTTCATTTCTTGCAAGCCTCTGCACCCCTGGAGCCTGGAAGTCTGCTCCTCAGTGACTAGTACTACCCCTCCCTGTCACCTTACAGTGAACCTTTTTTTGCCACCCGAACTCACCCGAACGCCATCCGAACTGACTGAACTGTTCGGCCATTTTGCCCTTCGGTGTTTGGTTCTGTTCAGTATGTTCGTGTTCGTGTTCGCGATCAGTCATCCGAACAGGCTGAGTTTGGGCCGAACTCCGAAATTCCGAACCGCGTTCGCCCATCCCTAGTAGACACCCCTGCCATACTGAATGTCATAAAAACAATGGCGGGGCAAACAGTCCCCGCCAGTAATCATTCGTGAGAGGCTGGCCCCCCACCGTGAGAGTGAGAGAGAGAGAGGATTCTGGTCTTGTTCCTCTTCCCTGCTGTCAGTGCCATCATTTGTCCTTTTGCCATGTGTTCTGTGTTAAGGTCTGTGGTGTGGGTAATGTGAAGTGAGTCTGTGTCCCCTCCCTACCTTGAATATGTGATTCTGTGTGTGTGTACTGTGTTGTCCCCACTCCCCCCCTTCCATCCTTGCCACACAGTCCTTCCGTGACCCAGAAACACCCCCTGAGAGTGAGACTTTTCTTTTCCCTCACCTGTTCCCCCTTTCCTCCCATCCCCCCCCCTCCCGGAGTCCTACCCCTGGCGCTTCCTTACACCTTTATCAACGCATGGTGCCTGGGATCCTGTGGCATGCTGAGAGTGACTGTAAGTGTTCCCCGGTCCCTTTTCCCCCCTCCTGGCTACTGGTTTCCTCTCCCTCCCTGTGATGAGTCGGGTTGCCTTCCAGATCAGAGTGAAAGCCCAAACAAGACCCTGAGGGTATAACCTAAACATTTGCCTGCCTCGAGGAGAGGAGCCTGCCACAGAGTTACCCCTTTACTTCCCTTCCTTATGCCCTCTCCCCCCTCCATTCCCCCCTATTCCATAACAGAATTAATGGGATTCAAACCTCCCCCTTCCTTAATGGAACCACAGCCTTTAACTTATGGAAGAGATAAAGCAAAAGTCATCTTTATCATTGGGCTTTTGGGAGGGGTAACATGAGACTGGACTACCCTCCTATTTGTGGCAAATGATGTCTTGTTGCAAAACTATGAGGGGTTTCTTAAACAATTTTGCTTTTTTTTTTATTACGCCCACCATGTAGAGATGTCAAACAGGAGATACTCCATTTAAAAAAAGGAAAGGCTCCGCTACTTGAATACATCACCCAGTTTCAGAAGCTAGCCTTTGATTTAGGGTGGGGGGATTTGGTCTTGCGAGCACTATTTCACCGAAGCCTAAATGAGAACATTAAAGATCAACTAGCAGGGGTGACCACTACTCCAGTAATGCTAGAGGACATAGTTACTTTGTCCCTCCATATCGATGAACATTTCTCAGAGAGGAGAAGGGAGGGGCAGCGTGAACAGGGACTGGGGTACAGGGTATTCCGGCCTCTGATGGTCCCACCTGGTCCCGCCTCTGGGACTTCCCCACCTGAACTGATGAAAATTGGAGCAGTCTGGGGGCCCCTAAACCCAGGGGAACGAGAAAGGCAGAGACAGTTAAAACTTTGTTTTTATTGCGGAGCCAGTACCCATTTTTCTAGGGAATGCCCTGCCAAGTCCATACGTCCTCAACTTTCGGGAAACTCATCAGGCTGAGAGGAGCTGGGGGCCTCTCGGTAAGATGCTGTATCCCTAGACAAGGAATCCCAGATGGACATCAAGTGATAGGGCAACTATACATTTTCCTGACCTTGGCCTTGTCCCCGTGCACATCCCTAGTAGTAAAGGCCATCATTGATTCAGGAACTTCAGGGATGTTTATGGATGTCGGGTTTGCAGTCGCTCACGTAGTTTCCCAACAAACCTGGAACTCCATCGAGATGGTGCAAACCATTAATGGGTCCTCCCTTGCCTCCGGTCCACTGCAAAGATGCACCACCCCTCTGGTATGCACCATAGGGGCACATTCGGAAATGCTCCAATTTGATATAATTGCCTCTCCATTATTTTCTCTTGTGCTGGGATTGCCATGGCTCCAGACCCATAACCCTACTATATATTGATCAACCCATAGGCTACAATTCAACTCACCTTATTGTCAACATCAATGTATGGTTCCCCTGCCCCGGGTCATTAAAGTAAATGCACTTCACGCTCCGACCCCGGCCTCCGACCTCCCCTTACCATAGCTAGACTTAGCGGACGTCGTTAGCAAACAAGATGCATTGGAACATCCCACTCATAGGTCTTATGACAGCCCCATAGAGCTTGCACCTGGGACCGAATCCCCGTATGGGAGGATCTACAACCTATCCCCAGGGGAAACTGAAGCATTGCGGGAATACATAACGGAGAACTTAGAGAAGGCATTGCAAATGTTTTTGTGGAGCACCAATTACTATCGGCAGTATATTCCCCGATATGCTGACCAAACTGCCCTGCTCACGGCCCTGCTCAAGAAAGGGGCCAAATACAAATGGTTGGTCCTCAAACAGCGGGTCTTCGAGTACCTAAAACGAGTGTTTATGCCAGCCCCCTGTTGCAACATCCTCATGTTTCTAGACCATTTATTGTAGAGGCTGATGCCTCAGATACCCCCATCAGGGTTGTCCTAACCCAAACTCAAGAACCAAAGGGACTTCGCTTAGCTTGTGCATTTTATTCCCAACAGTTAACCCCTCGGAGTGAAATTACACAATTCTGGACAAGGAACTACTCGACATTAAAGCTGCATTTGGATCCTGGAGACACTTCCTGGAAGGTGCCCCCCACCCAGTTTTAGTTTATACGGACCACAAGAACTTAACCTATATGCAGACAGCACAAATTACCATTGCCAGACATGCCCAGTGGGCCATGTTTTTCTCACACTTTTGCTTCAAAATACAGTATCAGCCGGGCCCCCAGAACACTATGGCTGATGCCCTATCTCAGTGTTATCTTAAGGAAGACAGAAACCTAGAGATCCAAGACCCCATCCTTCATTGCTTGACATTCACGGATACCTTCCATTCCCTCCAGAAATTACAAGCTGTGATTAAAAACAGAGCCCCTCAACCTGGTTACCAACAAAGACAGGTGTTACACTAACATAAGGGCAGAATAGTTATTCCCCCCAGAGCCTATGGGCACACCACGACTCTCCTCTTGTGGGACACCTGTGTTACCAATGGACTCTTGCCCTCATCATACGGGCATTTTGGTGGCTGGATGTGAGGAAGGAGGGCATTTTGGTGGCTGGGTGTGATATATGATATGATATATGAGCACATTAATATATGATGTTGTGGGGGGGAGGTAGAGGTGGTGCTGGGGAAGTGCTGGAGGGTGTTGGGTGTTGGGTCAGATCAGGGCTGAGGATGTTGTGTGGGGGGAAAGAGGTAAGGGTGGGGGTTGGGGGTGATGGGGAAGTGTTGGAGGGGTTGGG
>QEPC01006862.1:318402-362517 GCA_003113815.1 Sphenodon punctatus
TGCTTTGCCATCTGTTTTTGTGTGTTTTCGTGGGTGGGCTTCCTGGTTTGCCATGTGTTTTCGTGGGTGGGTCTGCTGGTGTGCCATGTGGTTTTTGTGGGTGGATTTGCTGCTTTGCCATGTGTTTTTGTGGGTGGGCTTCCTGGTTTGCCATGTGGTTTTGTTTTACAACACTGTAAAATGTGTTAATTAATGCAAATATGTAAATAAATGTTTTGTTTTAATTATAAAGATGTCATTACTGCTATTAAAGAACTCATTTTTAATTTTACTAGACTGGTTTTGTAACTTTATTGGGTCGCAGAATTTTCCATTTTGGGTCGCAGAATTTTGGAAAATATTTTGCAGAAGAATCGGGGCCCTGATTAAGCCCCTAAATCCCCTACAGTCCCCGAAAGGCTCCAAAGGGTGGTATAGTGGGTGCTTTGAGATCTTCAGCTGAAGCACCTTCATAACAGTCCTTGGATGCAGCAGTGGTATCTGATGTAGTGTCCATCTGGCAGAAGAGCCCCTGGGCGCCCCGGCCCAGCCAATGGCCCCAGCTAAAAGCTGACGCCCCACAGGGCCCCGCCCTGGGAGTTATTACCTCAAACAGTTCCTCCAACGTCCCTGGTAGCCACCTCCGCTGCCTCCATCCGCCAACGGCCCACCAACAGCACTTCGTCCTTTGGCAGCGTCCTTCAGGGCAGCTCCCCTTTGTAAAAGATGGTTACCTGCAAGGGGGAGGGAACAGCAGAGTGGACGCAGGTGGGGAGGATTCCCAGGGCCTTGGCCAGGGCCCCTTTTACACAGATGGGGGTGAGTGGGGGGATGGGTGTTTTGGTGTGGAGGTGAGTGGGTGTCCCTTTACATGGACACACACCACCTCCACCCATGGGGCCTTCTCCGGTTTTCCAGAGGACTCCATGGGTGGAGGTGAGTGGGTGATGGGTGGAGGTGGGTGTTGCATGGGAGTGCACACACACCTTCATCCATCCCTCTCGGCATTCACACAGATGAACACCAAGCGGACACCCATCCCCCCATCCACTGCCAGTTGTTTACATGGATGCCCCACACACACCCAAACATTGAGTGGGGTGGAGGGGCGTCCATGTAAAAACAGTCCAGTTAAGTGGGGGTGGGTGGGGGGCTAGATAAGGATAAAGGAGAGATGCCAGACTTTTAAAAACAAAGCTATAAAGGATGTATATTGGTGTTGGAGAAATGGAACAATGGATAGTGCTAAACAGATAGATACGCTGAAGCTACTGTATGGGGGTGGAGGTGAGGTAGGAAACAGCTATATTGCGAACCTACACAGACATTTAACAGCACTTGAACCAGCTAGGAAATAAGGGAGCTTTCTTTTTTATGTTTCCCCAGGGTGATGTTTTGTATGTTTAAATAAAGAGTTATAGCCTTTTACACCCAACTGTGGGTGAAAACAGACATGACGCTAACCACCCTTTAACCACCCTTTGTGGTTATTTATGCATGTTGCAGGGCTGCATAGGGCACCAATACAGCCCTGCAACATGCATAAATAACCACCAAGGGTGGTTAAAGGGTGGTTAAAGTCATGTCTGAAAGTACCCATTGTGTCGGTTGCCTCCTTCTGAGATGCAGGAACAACACATACTATCTGGCTTACAGTGAATATAATAAATCATTTTTGTCTTGTAGTGCAGCTCTAAGGTATAATCTATGTTTAAGAGAAATTTTTATGCTAGTTTTAATCTTCAAGCAGCAAAAAAACAAAACAAAAAAGACCTCTCTCTAGACACATGCTTTTCTGGTGTCAAAGATGATAATTACAAGACAATGAAAAGAAACAGATCATAAAATTCCATTATCCTTATTAGTTGTCATGTGTTGTCAAAAAGTGTCACATTTTGATTTAATAATGTCAGTGTACAGATATAATAGTCACCACTGACACCAAGGTATATAATCATATAACAGCATAATATTACTAGAAAATTGCCAAAATGCACCACGAGACATGAAATATGACAATTCAAAGAGAAAAATAATAGGAATTTTAACATTGTCCTGAAATTAGTTGTCTATGAAAATGCTTTAAATATGTTCCCTTTCTCTTTCAAAGGAAACCATACTGCAGTTATTATGCTGCTGCGACTTGTACTATGTCACTGAGGGCAAATGGTATCTTACCCTTTATGATCAAGATGTACCAGATATGGCTTCATTCCCTGCTTTATGCCCTAACTCATGCTTTTATTCCCTCAGTGATGGCTGTGTTCCAATTACCAGAGAAATGAATGACTTCAGTGTTACACTATAATTGCATGACTTTTAAAATAAAAAAAGAAACAGGAACAACAACAACAACAACAAAAACCCCAGGGGCACTAGAACTGTTCCCACAATAAGAAAAGCAATATGCAACTGACATTTTGAAAAAGAAAGATGTCCAAAATTTAGAAAGAGGAGACAGAGGATGGAGACAAATTTGGAGGAAAATAACAAACAGGGTCCTAATGGGCACCAGGTGGATGTAGCTGCTAAGCATGCTCTGACATGGAATTAGGTTCACTTTGTTAGAGAAGTGTCTCCACAATTCTCCTTCTTTCCCCTCTCCCCCCACCTGTTTTGTGATAGGATTCTTGTCCCTGCATGCCTTTGAGAAGAAGGCAGCACGGGGTAAGCATGACAGGGTCCCCAGTGCAGAAGAGGTTAAGGCACAGTGTGCCAGGTTTGAATTTGGGCAGTTGGCTCATCTGGGGCTTCTGGGTGGGAGGAAGGGACACTCAGTGTTCCTTTTCCCTGCCTTGCTTAAAAGAAGGAAGCAGAAGGAGGGACAGGGAGATGTGATTTGGCCAGGAAGTGGAAGCACCCACTCACTCTTTTGGACAGGCACTATGGACATTGCTAGTCTCCTTTATTGGGACGAGGAATAAAGATTTTTTTTCCCCTCGCCAGGTCAATTAGCATGTCCTCCCAGCAGAGTTTTTCCAATTTCCTGATCATGGCATCACTCTCAGTCTACCATAGGGATGGGGGAACAGAATGCAGTTCTGATGTTCGATCGTTTGGTTCGAGACCTGAGTTCGGGTTTGATGGTTCGGTTCAACCGAGTTTGGGTTGCCGAATTAGGCCGAACAGACAAAAAAAGACGTTTTTCCTGCCCCTGAACTCATCCGAACTCATCAAACAGGACCGAACTGTTTGGTCATTCAAGAGTTCAATTCGGCCGTTCGGTTCGATCATCCAAACAGACCAAGTTCGGTCTGAACTTCGAACATCTGAACCATGTTCGGCCATCACTACTCTACCAGTTAAGTAACTGTTGGGTGCATTCAACTGAGGTGTTACTTTTTGTGTCAGCTTGGAGGGCCAGGGTTGGTATAGGCTCAGGAAGTGGAATGGTAAAAGGAATTCAATTTTGAGGAACCTCCTTATGAGGTGGGGTTTGGAGTTCTGCTAATAAGGGGATGTGTGATCAACAGCTTCAGCTCTAACCTTAGGGGGTTTGGTAAAGTTGCTCAAGCTCTGTAGGATAGCATCATAGCACTGATCCCTAGCTTGGGGCAAGTGGTCACCCCTCCCTCCAGACCCTGCCACAGAGGGTCATGGTTGGATGTTTTGGGGAGGTGGTGTCTACCCAGTGGTGCTTTGGTTTCTGGACCTGGTGTTTGCTTTGGGGATCAGTTTTGCTTTGGTTATTGTTTCCCCTCTTTTAACCAGACTGAAGTTAAATGTAATAAAGAATTGTGTCTTATGAGCATTTTTACACACACCTTAAAGTGCTGGTCTTTCAAACTTCTGGGTTTACAAGTCCACAAGTAAGTTCCACACACTGCCCTGAGGCAGTTCCTGGATGCATTCTTCACACAAACACTGCCCTCAGGCAGCCTAAAGTAGCTGGGGCTGTAGACATGAGGGACTGCCATGGAAACCAAATGACCACAGCTGCCTAGAGCAGAGCAGTTTACCAGGAGAACATTTTACACACAAAAGTTCTGGGAGAAGTTCTATGCAGAAATTCAAAGAGCCAGATGTTTAAGATCTGGGTGAGTGATTTACACACACAGAAAGATCAGGATGTAACAACTATCATGCAAGAGAAATGTGTGTGTAAAAACACCCAATGTTTGACACATTTTTTTGTGTCTGTCACCTTCTTTGACACTGCTGGGACAATCAAAGGTTAACTTTTTAAAGTCTTGTGAGTTGAAGAGGCACCAAAATTCTACCCGTGTGGCATACTTATAAGGATGGTTCAGTGTTTCTAATTTATTTAGGAAGATGTGTATTAAAATTGTTATTTTTAATCTAATATCCTTAAAAATAATTAAATATCCAATTAACTTGAGCTAAAAATGGTTCAATAGGGAACAATTTAAGAGAGGGCTAGGTAGGGTTATGATGGCAAATAAGAGATGTAGCCTATACAGCTGCTGAATTTTAATGAGGAATGTAAAAGCAAAATAAAACAATAATATACGATTCATTCTGGTATTCATGCTAAGCTGTGGGTCTAACAGATTCTTCCAGATCAGAACTGGAACAAATATCTCATCATCATCATCATCATCATCATCGTTTATTTATATCCCGCACACTCCCAACCTAAGTCAGCTCGAGACGGCTCATAACAACAATCAATCAACACAATTTCCTGGGTTAACATCCCATACAAGGGAACCCAACACAAGAATACATTATAATAACAGCACAAAAATCCCTTAACTGCTCCCCAAAATTCCGTTTAACATAGTTACAGTTGATCATCTATACATAATAATCACCCCAATACTCTCTACTGGTACCATATCATGCCGCTCCCTGCTCACACCAGGAAGTCAGCTCCAAACACTAATTTCTTCCCTCCCCTGCTGCCACAGGGGATATCCTCCTTCTCCACCCCTCTCTCACCGGGGGGAGAACTCCTCACCAACTTCACCAGTAGAAAGCTTACAGTATTTAATATCTGTGGTAAATATCTTATTTTCCAAATTTGTCTGCTTGAAACTGTATCCTCCAAAGACGATAATAACCGCTATTCAGTTCGTGCTTCATCAGATATCTGTTTTGGATATCTTAATTTTGTTATTTGGTACTATTAATGCTATTACACAGGCACAGTAGCTTAAATGAAGTAACCAAACTACAAAACAACAATACAACCAAACAAGCAGATATGCAAATGTCTGTTTCAGTTGTGGTAATTATTTGGATACTGAGAGAGATATCCAAAAATGTCAACAAATACAAAATCTTCTATTCATTTCAGCTCGATCAAGATCATATTTTTAATTGGGAATGGGATGGCTTTGTTCTGTGTAGTACTAATGCCACCTTGGTGGAAATTACTATGAACCCAAATCCAGGATGTGTCAAATTTGGGGAGGAAAAAAAAGATGGAATGTTATATTGATTTATTGGACTTTTATCCTGCCCTTCCCTGAGGCTCAAGGTGGCACACAACACAAAATATATAGACATAAAATAAACAAAAATAAAAACCAATAAACATATTTATTTATTTAAAGTGATATGTTGCACTTCCCAAAATGACTCATGGTGGATTACAGATTATAACCCCCTCCAAAACATAATAAAAACCCCAATTCCCTCCCATAACCATACACATAACTTCCCAACCATCCGCAATCCCTATCCGTATCCTCACTTGCCAAATGCCCTACCGAACAGAAATGTTTTACATTGTCTCCAGAAAATGCTCAGGCTCCGACTCAAGCGAATCCAGGGGGAAGGAGGAAAGGGAAAGGGAAGAGGATGTTCCCTTTAGGGGTGTGCAATTTGTTTATGTTCTTATAACAACATTTTTAAAATGCCCATTTTTGTTTGTTATTAAAACCATAAAACATTTTTTAAAATGTTTGTTATTAAAAAAATAAAAAATAATTTATTTTTTTCATTTTATGTTATTTTATTTTTTTAAAAAAATTCTGGACAGCCTGTCTCATGGCTCAGGCTGAAAACAACAGGTGAAAGGGCTGGGGGAGTGAGAACCCAAAATGTCCACCTAAGACTGACATCTCCACTGGCGAATAGGCAGTTCTGACAGATCACAAACCCCTGCAATAAATATGAGATTGGCCTTTGCTTGCACATGCTTGCAACTAGCTTCTACCAATCAGGGGAGCTTCGGGGAGGGAACATGGAGTTTACAGAAGCTGAGGGCACACAGAATTCTGCATTTGTAGCTAGCTGGTTGTTGCTTTGTGCACATCCATTATTTTGCAGGATTGGCTCTTGTGCTTCTGTGTGTCAGTTGTTCAGTGGGCCTTTTGCCACTTTTCAGCCACATTCTTTGGCACAAAAAAATAGACCTCTTCCCATTCTTATACCCCTGAGTTCCCTCCAATTACACATTCCTAACCTTTTATATTCCTGCAGACTAACAGTGCCCTGTCACAATTTGGGGTGCCTGCAATGACAAACAAATCCTGTGCCACTGCCCATCTTCCTGCCTCTCTGCCTGCTTCCTCCTGCTGCTGCTGCTGCTGCCCAAAGGTCTCTCTCAGATGCGCTGTCCCCCGGGATAATTGCTGCTGCAAGCTGATGGCGCCCTGCCACAAGTTGTGCTCCTGCCACTCTGTTCTGTGTTAACAGTCTCTCTTCCTCATGTCTTCTGGCCCCTGGCACACTCTGAGCATCTCTTGAAGCCATGGCATGTTAGCTATTTGGGAGAGTAAGTCTTCTCCTCTCATTTGCCAGTCCCTGATGTTTCAGTAGTCAGTGCCTACTTCCAACCAGTGAGGCCAATTCCAAGCACCACATGCATCACACACTACACATGTGTACACACAAGCCGCATGCACCCCATTACAGGAACATTTTGGTGCAGGCAAGCAGCGCAGCATGTGAGAGGGGTTTGGGATCATGGCCAATGTCTGGTCTGTCAGTCCATCTTCTGTGTGCCGATCACTTGCTGATATTTATGCCTCCCAGGGGTTTTCTCTTCAGCTAGAAGCCTTGCCATAATTGGGACATTGTTGGGTGTTTTTACACACACATATCTCCTGTATGTTTGCTGTTACATCCTGAACTTTCTGTGTGTCTAAATCACTCACCCAGATCTTGAACATCCGGATCTTTGAACTTCTGCATAGAACTTCTCTCAGAACTTTTGTGTTTAAAAAGTTCTCCTGGTAAACTGCTTTGCTCCAGGCAGCTGTGTTCACTTGGTTTCAATGGCAGCCTGTCACGTCTACAGCTGCAGCTACTTTAGGCTGTCTCAGGGCAGTGTTTGTGTGAAGAATGCATCCAGGCACTGCCTTCGGAACTTAGTTGTGGACTTGTAAACACAGAAGACTGAAAAATCTGGAACTTTAACGTGTGTAAAAATGCCGCTACTTCCTGGTGCTTCAGTGCCCAGTGCCCTTTGCCTGCCAGTTTCTCTGTCCTGTGTCTGCCTGCTGTGTGCTAATCTCACACTGATATTCTGTCTCCAAGGAGCTTTCACTTCAACTTGAAGCCTTACCATACTTGGGGAACCACCATCTCCTCTTGTGCAAGTGCCTGGCTGTGTCAGTGCCCAGCACCCACTGTATGCCAGTGTTTGCTCTGTCCTCTACCCAGCTGATGCATACTGAGCTCTCTCTGATATTTCTGCAACCCTGGGGCACTCTCACCAAGTTTGGGGAAGAGACAGTGTTGGAAATGCACTTTTGGAAACCATGGAAATGAAAATTATTTTAATGATTTTTTATATTTTTCATTTTTAATAACATAAATGAAAATGGGCATTTTTGTTTATGTTATTATATAAACTCTGGAGCACCGGTGTAATGTGCTCTTGGTGACATGTCTAAAAAAGGAGATGGCCTGCCGTACTCTGCACCAGCTTCAGCTTCAACTAAAACCATACTTAAACCTTATCCCCACCTGCTAAAAGCCTGACCAGATGAATAGGTCAAGCATTGCCTCTGGACAATGCTCAGGCTTCGGTTTTCATGAACCTCCAAATCAACAATATCATGTACCTGTTACTGTTATTGGCCATTATCCCGCCTAAGAAACCGCCACTGGATCAGTGCACTTACAATGACATGGTGTGGAACCTCCTAACATTGATTGTTCTGCTGCTGTTATAGAAATGGAAAGAACACACGTATTTGGGTAGAAAACTGGGGACTGGATAAGAATTGTTTTGGGAAAATAGGGACAGTTGGTTGCTTGAGGGAAAGTAGTTGCATCCATTCAAAACTGTGTGACCGTGATTGTGTGATTACCTAACATTTGCCTAAAATTGTGTGATTGCCTAACATCTGTTCAGCCTATATTTCTGACATTCGACATTCCAGATGAAAGGCCCTGTGTGAGCTGAAAATGTGCATATTCTCACTAACAGATGTTGATCCAATGGAAGAGATCATCTGAACTATTTTCTCTTCATCTCTTTTAATCTCAAAGAACCGAAAAATTTCTGCATGCGCCTGAATTAAAATTACACAAATATTTGAAAATATCCTAATAAATAACTATTTTATTAAAAGCACCAGGCCTTTATGGATGGTATGGCCATGTCTTTATGGACAGTAACTCGCCAGTTACCATCCTGTCTCTAATCTTCCCTTTTTAGGGAAGGTTATGGAATGGGTGGTGGCTCTGCAGCTCCAGGCACATCTGGACTGTATCGTTTTCCTTGACCCTTTTAAATCTGAGTTCCACCCTGGCTATGGCACTGAGACGGCGATGATGGTTTGGTGGACAATTTCTGCCAGGAGATGGATGAAGAACGTTCTACATTCTTGATCCTGCTAGATCTCTCGGCCGCTTTTGATACCGTGGACCATGGGCTGCTACTGAGATGGCTGTAAAAACTGGGGGGCCTGGACAGGACTGTCCTTGGGTGGTTCCGCTCATTCCTCTTGGGGAGAAGCCAGCGGGTGGTTCTGGGGGTTGAAACACCTAGCCCCCGGGCCTTGACCTGCAGCGTTCCGCAGGGTTCGATTCTGTCTCCACTTTTGTTTAATGTATATATGCAGCCCCTGGGGGAGATTGTGAGAGGGTTCGGGGTGCGTTGTCACCAATATGCTGATGATACTCAGCTGTACCTCTCATTTTCGACCAACCCAGGTCCCGCTGTCTCGTTGCTTTCCCAATGTTTGGAGGCTGTGGCAGATTGGATGTGGCAGAGCAGACTGAAACTCAATCCTGATAAGATGGAAGTGATGGTGGTGGGTAGGGCAGGGGAGGTGCCGACCCATCTGGTGGGGGGCGGGTCTGCCCAGCAGGTTCGAAGTCTGGGGTCGTGTTGGATCCAGGCCTCCGTCTGGATCAGCAGGTGGAGTCGGTGGCTAAAGCTGCCTTCTGCCAGCTGTATCTGGCTCAGAGGCTGTGCCCATACATCTCTGGGCCCGACCTGGCCACTCTTATTCACCCCTTCATCAACTCGAGGCTCGATTACTGCAACGCGCTCTACGTGGGGCTTACCTTGGTTCTGATTCGGAGGCTGCAGCTGGTGCAGAATGCAGTGGCCCATCTCCTTATGGGGACAAGGTGACGGGAGCATATTACACCAGTGCTCCGCACTCAGCACTGGCTTCCTATAGCGTACCAAGCCAGATTCAAGGTGTTGGTGTTGGTTTATAAAGCCCTATATGGTCTGGGCCCCTCATACCTTGGGGACTGTCTCGCCTTCCGTGCCCCAGGGCAGCTGCTGTGGTCTGCCATGGGTGCCTTCCTGGAGGTCCCTCGTGTTAAACGGGGGGCCATGATGGAGAGGGCATTCTAAGTGGTCGGGCTGCAGCTTTGGAACTCCCTCCAGGAGGAAACTTGCCTGGCCCCGGGTCTGATGGCTTTTTGCTGAGCCTGTAAGACCTGGATGTTCGCCCAGGCCTTCGGAGGGCAGGGTGGGAGGGGAGGGGAGGGAGGGGGAATGTTTTAAATTATTTATATTGTGGTTTTATGTATTTTATTATTGTCTTAGTTGCGAGCTTCCCCGAGATGCCATGGGCATGAGGGGGCAGCCAATAAATGTATATAAATAAATAAATACATTTATAGAAAACAAGGCTTTTCTGATCCAGACCTCTAAGGCCCTTTTCACAGGAGATGCCCCTCCGCCCTCGCCCATGTGAGTGACTGGGTGTACAAGGGAGGGGGCATCCATGTGACTGCCAGTGGAGATGGGTGGAGCTCCCATGCTCCACCCATCTCCACCAATCCCCCACCCCAGTGCTTGGAGGCACTGGAGAAAATGGAGGTGCCTCCATATGTGGATATTGGTGGAAATGGGTATGTGTCCATGCAATGGGCCTCACACATGTTGCACACCTGCCGTGGCCTCCACCCATTCCCCTTGCACTGTGGCTCCTCCCAGACCCAATTGAAAAGGTCCTGTGAATGTCTCCACATTTTTACTTCTAAAATAGTGTTCTGCAGAATACATTTTGCTAGTGAGTGGGTAGCCACTCACTAGCAGACCCTAATTACATAATGATTACAATGGCTGTTTTTACTTCCATCAAATCAAATCAGCTCAAGTGTTTTTCTCTATCAGTCATCTTTGCATTTCAGTGCAGAGAATATTTTCCACCATGACACAGTTTTCATAATAGTGGCAAAAACAATGGTTCAGCACAGCATAAAGGTATATTCAGAGATTGAGTAGTGCTTAAAAGGAGCATAGGTTGGAGTAAAAGAAATTACAGGAATTTAGACATGCCTCAAACAATTATTATAAAATGAGAACATTTAGAGATAAGGTTAAACATAAGAGAAGTACAGTAAACTTGAAGGTGTGGAAATACAAACGTAATAAACTTGCTCTCATCTTGGATTTATTTTATTTTTAAAAAAATATTCTATAGAGGAGGAATGGGAAATCGTGAGTCCATCCAGCTGTCCCCTCCCGCCAAATCCCATCTGCAGATTACTTTTTGTTTAACACTTTTCCAATTCCTGGATCCTGTCTAGATCCATTCCTTGCCATTAAAGCACTGAAATTATGAGCTTATGGAGAAAGGAGCAGAGACGAGGGCATGAACTCAAGGATAGGGGATGGATCCATGGCATAGATCCATGAACTGGAACCTCCTCTTTCTTCTCACCAACCTCCTGTTTCTAACCCAACACACCCATCACATGTGTCCTCATGAACATGCGCGAGGATTGGCCGGTCTGAAAGCCACCGCCCCCTGCATGGCTTTGATGGCAAAGATGCACAGGATGCAGAGCTCGATTTCCTGGTCTGCATCCTGCGTGTCTCTGTGGGGATGCAAAATGCCCAGTATTAGAGTGTCTGTGTGAAAAGGGCCCTTGTCTCTCTTTGAAAGAAAATATTTCTGTGGGTAACATCTCGTTTTGTGTTTGTAAGCTACAGCACCGCAGAACTGCAGAATGAAATAATAAGAAATTCTTTCAGATTTTTTCATGAAAAATCTTGTTTGTAGCCAGCACTTTCTGTTATCTGGTCTACAGTTTCAATACATACCTAATGGCGGTGCTTACTACAACCTTGGTTTCTAATGCTCCGTTAAACATGAACTTAGCTATTAAACATAACTGACTGGGGATCTGCTTGTTCCTTATGCCACAAATGAATTTCACTATCAAAGATTTATTTAAAGCATCTGAAGTTGTAGTGTTCTATTATCCACTTTGAACTGTCTATAGATGCTTTCCTATTTCCACACACACCTGAAATTTAATTTGTTTTTTTTTCTCCTGATGCTACCAAATAGTTTGGAGCTATTTAGGTTTGTAAACTATTTTCTCTTTGCATGTCTCATCTGTCTGTCATAAGCTAAGCTACAGGTGTCTTAATCATTAGGATCCTCACCAATATTAGTAGAACATACCTTTCCTTCTTATTACCTACTATTGAGGAAACCTAGGTGCAATTTATGCACTTTCTCTTCATGCATGTACTTAGGATAGAGTCAATAAGGGATTCTCTTATGTCCTCTGTCACAGTGCTACAGGATGTGATTGCAATGCCAATTGGCCAGTCTGTATGTGTCAATCATGTCTCTTGATTTCTGGGACACTCTCCACCTCCCTTCTGCCTTGCTTCCTGATATTCTGAAATTTTTGTTTTTGTTCCACATTTTTCAGGACTAGTATTTCCACAACTTCTGAATCACAAAAGCTCAATTGCTTATATAAAAAGTTCAATTGCTTATAGAAGGTGTACCTTTTTATCCAATCATTCCTACATTTGGCAAACATAATCCCTTGGGTAAGTAGTACAACCTGTTCAAATTTCATCCAAATTGGATGGGACACAAAGATACAACTGTAAATGCATGCACAAACCATGATGCTTATAAAATTAGAACCCTTTGTCCAGTCTTTCTGAAATTGGTCAAAGGTGAGCTCTTGGGTTTGGGGTATAACCTATCTAAATGCCATGAAACTTAAATGACAAACAAAGTATTTACAGCCTGAAATTTATGTCCCAGAATTTCACAGCCAGAATAATGTAAGAGAAAGTCTGATGTTATTATCATTGGTCTTGATCCTAAGGTCCTCAGATCCTGTGCACAGCTGCAAAAAAGCCTCATGCATCTCCATTGCTGGCACATTGTGCCATTCAGAAACCACATGCATGGGTGTGCACAGCTTGCACACTGCTTGCGTGCAGAGATCCATGAACCATAGTATCGAGCCCAATATTAACTTCTTTTGTTTTCAATTTTTGAATAATGAAAATGAAACAAGGCTCATTCATTTTTGTTATTCTAATAATGAAAACAAAAGGCACATCCCTAGAGCAGAACCACCATGATGGCCCATTCAGCAGACCTTACTTACAAGAGTAGCCCTCTGATGCTGAATTTCATGCCCTATATGAGGTCTTGACTTGGCCGGATGTCCATCTGGGTTTACCTATTGGATAGTATTTTGAGCTACACTGCTTGCTTTTCATAGGGGGACTAGGGTTTACTGGAGGGGCATGTATCTCTGGGGGTTTTATCTGGAAAATGAGGGTTTGCTCCCATCCTCCCCCACAGACTCTGGTGCCTTGGAACTGAACCCATGGGTCAGGGAAGGCAGGACATCAGAACCTACCTTCCTCTGCCATGGAACTGAACTTTGCATGGACCTTGCTAAGGCTTCCTGTGAAACCTTGGGCTATGCTGTCCAGTGGCATGGGTGGGTGCCAACCTCCCCCATCTGCATGGTAACACCCTCCCATCCATATTTTTGCTGTATGCCCCACTTGTGTGAGGAACTGCTGCTCCTTGCTAATCTACAAAAGGGATGTATGAAAGCGGTTTGGCCGTTCGGTGTTCGGCCCAAACTTGGCCCATTCGGACAGCCGAACAGAATGCCTGAACTGAACGCGGTGTTCAGGCAGGAAAAATGTGACTGGAAGGCCCAGGGGGAGGCATCTGAGGAGCAGACTTTCTGGCACCAGGGGTGGAGGGTCTTGGAGTAGCAGCCAGCCTGTCCAATCACCATCCCTCTTTTCCTCCGCCCACTGGCTTCGCAGTCTGTGATTGGAATTATTATTATTATTATTTTATTATAAGCATTTATATAGCACCAGTGATGTACCTGTCACTTTACAAAGAATAAGATACACATGGTCTCTGCCTGAGAGCTTACAATCTAAAGTCAGGGGGAGGGGATATAGGGAAGGGGAAACAGAGGGAGAGACAATGGTAGCAACATTTGTAAGGCTGCAGGAACTCAGTTACACATTCTTGGCTTGGTTAAAGTAAATTGAGAGCTTGCAGATAACAGGTAGGGGATAATTCTGGGAGGATGTTAGAAGGAGTTAGAAAGGGTGAAGCGGAAGAGGTGAATTTTGAGGAGGAACTTGAAGTTGTGTAGGGTGGGGGCAAGGCAGATGAGTGCATGGAGGGAGTACTAGGCATGCGGGGAAGCGAGGGAGAAGGGACGAAGGTGGTTGGGGGAGCAGGGGAGGTGTGGAAGGGTGAGGGAGGGGATGGAAGAGGAGCGGAGTGCTCAAGCAGGGGTCCAGAGAAGATCAAGGCAGAGAGGTAGGGGGGAGCGAGGTTGTGAAGGGCTTTGTAGGTGAAGACAATGAACTTGTGCAGAATACGCTCAGGAAGAGGGAGCCAGTGGAGAGATGAGAGGATAGGCTGCACATGGTCAAAGTGACGGGCTAGGTGGATGATTCTGGCAGCAGAGGTTTTAACAGAGATAAGGGAAGAAAGGTGAGAGCAGGGAAGACTAATGAGGAGGAGGTAGCAATAGTCAAGGCATGAGATGACTTGGGCATGGATGAGAGTTTTGGCAGAGGAGATGGACAGAAAAGGGCGGATCTTGGCAATATTGTGGAGGAAGAAGCGGGAGGAATTGGCAACGGAGTCAGTGTGGGGTCTGAAGGTGAGCTGTGAGTCGAAGATGAAGCCCAAGCTGTGGGCTTGGGGGACAGGGAGGATGGAGATCCCATCAATGGTAATTGACAGGGAAGAGGGAGAGGAAGGATTGGGGAGGAAATAAAGAATTCAGTTTTTGCCATATTCAGTTTGAGTTGGCATTGAGGCATCTAGACGGAGATATCAGAGAGACAGTTGGTGAGACGAGCTTGAACAGAGGGGGAAAGGGAAAGAGTGGAGAGATAGAGTTGAGTGTCATCAGAATATAGGTGGTATTCGAAATGGTGGGAGGCAATGAGTTTGCCTAGGGAATGGGTGTAAATAGAGAAGAGGAGTGGGCCAAGGACAGAGCCGTGGGGAACCCCAACCAAGAGGGGTAAGGAGGAGGAGGGCAAGGAGTTAGGAAGAGATACATTGAAGAAACGATCAGAAAGGTAGGAGGAGAACCAGTTGAGGACAGAGTCCCAGAATCCAAGGGAGTAGAATGATTCAAGCAGGAGTCAATGGGGCTTGTGGTAAGGTGGGCACAGCAAGTAACAAAAGTAATTGCCCTCCCCCCTTCCAATTCCTTCTGATCTAGTCACTGATCCTGTCAGCAGGCATTTTCAGATGTCTCCCTCTCCCAGCAGTTTGTGTTCTTAATCCATTGCCATCCTCCTCCTATTTCACCCATTCCCACACATTTACCTCCATAGTTTCATTTATTTAGATTAGATTAGATAGATTAAGGTGTTATTTTTATTTTTTACCCCTCCCTGTGTTCTTTCTCCCTACCCTCCATTAAATCCTTCCCTCTTTCCACTATATATTCCATCCCTGATTCCCTTCACCGCTTTTTGGATTTATTTAGAGTAGGATTAGATTGAATTAGGTTTCATTTCAGTTTGTACCCCTCCCTGTGTTGTTTGTTGTGAGCTGTCTTTCCCCCCACCCCCATCCCTGTGTAGATAGATAGATAGATAGATTAGATGTAGGAGTTAGCTTAGTTATAGAGATAGATAGAGATAGTGTGTAGTGATTCCGTTTTAAGCTTCATCCAGTGTCATGAAAAAAGGAAAACATTTGGTATCATGGGGTAACTAGCTACCCCAGATACAAAACTGTTATTTAACATATACCCTAATCTGAATTTTAGCTGTTATGATATCAGATGTCAATATCTACCACAATACACACTCCCACCCCATCTCATGTAAAAAGATTACACACAAGTAAAAGCGTACTCTGTGGGGTATATCTGTAATCCATACGNGCCTTGGAACTGAACCCATGGGTCAGGGAAGGCAGGACATCAGAACCTACCTTCCTCTGCCATGGAACTGAACTTTGCATGGACCTTGCTAAGGCTTCCTGTGAAACCTTGGGCTATGCTGTCCAGTGGCATGGGTGGGTGCCAACCTCCCCCATCTGCATGGTAACACCCTCCCATCCATATTTTTGCTGTATGCCCCACTTGTGTGAGGAACTGCTGCTCCTTGCTAATCTACAAAAGGGATGTATGAAAGCGGTTTGGCCGTTCGGTGTTCGGCCCAAACTTGGCCCATTCGGACAGCCGAACAGAATGCCTGAACTGAACGCGGTGTTCAGGCAGGAAAAATGTGACTGGAAGGCCCAGGGGGAGGCATCTGAGGAGCAGACTTTCTGGCACCAGGGGTGGAGGGTCTTGGAGTAGCAGCCAGCCTGTCCAATCACCATCCCTCTTTTCCTCCGCCCACTGGCTTCGCAGTCTGTGATTGGAATTATTATTATTATTATTTTATTATAAGCATTTATATAGCACCAGTGATGTACCTGTCACTTTACAAAGAATAAGATACACATGGTCTCTGCCTGAGAGCTTACAATCTAAAGTCAGGGGGAGGGGATATAGGGAAGGGGAAACAGAGGGAGAGACAATGGTAGCAACATTTGTAAGGCTGCAGGAACTCAGTTACACATTCTTGGCTTGGTTAAAGTAAATTGAGAGCTTGCAGATAACAGGTAGGGGATAATTCTGGGAGGATGTTAGAAGGAGTTAGAAAGGGTGAAGCGGAAGAGGTGAATTTTGAGGAGGAACTTGAAGTTGTGTAGGGTGGGGGCAAGGCAGATGAGTGCATGGAGGGAGTACTAGGCATGCGGGGAAGCGAGGGAGAAGGGACGAAGGTGGTTGGGGGAGCAGGGGAGGTGTGGAAGGGTGAGGGAGGGGATGGAAGAGGAGCGGAGTGCTCAAGCAGGGGTCCAGAGAAGATCAAGGCAGAGAGGTAGGGGGGAGCGAGGTTGTGAAGGGCTTTGTAGGTGAAGACAATGAACTTGTGCAGAATACGCTCAGGAAGAGGGAGCCAGTGGAGAGATGAGAGGATAGGCTGCACATGGTCAAAGTGACGGGCTAGGTGGATGATTCTGGCAGCAGAGGTTTTAACAGAGATAAGGGAAGAAAGGTGAGAGCAGGGAAGACCAATGAGGAGGAGGTAGCAATAGTCAAGGCATGAGATGACTTGGGCATGGATGAGAGTTTTGGCAGAGGAGATGGACAGAAAAGGGCGGATCTTGGCAATATTGTGGAGGAAGAAGCGGGAGGAATTGGCAACGGAGTCAGTGTGGGGTCTGAAGGTGAGCTGTGAGTCGAAGATGAAGCCCAAGCTGTGGGCTTGGGGGACAGGGAGGATGGAGATCCCATCAATGGTAATTGACAGGGAAGAGGGAGAGGAAGGATTGGGGAGGAAATAAAGAATTCAGTTTTTGCCATATTCAGTTTGAGTTGGCATTGAGGCATCTAGACGGAGATATCAGAGAGACAGTTGGTGAGACGAGCTTGAACAGAGGGGGAAAGGGAAAGAGTGGAGAGATAGAGTTGAGTGTCATCAGAATATAGGTGGTATTCGAAATGGTGGGAGGCAATGAGTTTGCCTAGGGAATGGGTGTAAATAGAGAAGAGGAGTGGGCCAAGGACAGAGCCGTGGGGAACCCCAACCAAGAGGGGTAAGGAGGAGGAGGGCAAGGAGTTAGGAAGAGATACATTGAAGAAACGATCAGAAAGGTAGGAGGAGAACCAGTTGAGGACAGAGTCCCAGAATCCAAGGGAGTAGAATGATTCAAGCAGGAGTCAATGGGGCTTGTGGTAAGGTGGGCACAGCAAGTAACAAAAGTAATTGCCCTCCCCCCTTCCAATTCCTTCTGATCTAGTCACTGATCCTGTCAGCAGGCATTTTCAGATGTCTCCCTCTCCCAGCAGTTTGTGTTCTTAATCCATTGCCATCCTCCTCCTATTTCACCCATTCCCACACATTTACCTCCATAGTTTCATTTATTTAGATTAGATTAGATAGATTAAGGTGTTATTTTTATTTTTTACCCCTCCCTGTGTTCTTTCTCCCTACCCTCCATTAAATCCTTCCCTCTTTCCACTATATATTCCATCCCTGATTCCCTTCACCGCTTTTTGGATTTATTTAGAGTAGGATTAGATTGAATTAGGTTTCATTTCAGTTTGTACCCCTCCCTGTGTTGTTTGTTGTGAGCTGTCTTTCCCCCCACCCCCATCCCTGTGTAGATAGATAGATAGATAGATTAGATGTAGGAGTTAGCTTAGTTATAGAGATAGATAGAGATAGTGTGTAGTGATTCCGTTTTAAGCTTCATCCAGTGTCATGAAAAAAGGAAAACATTTGGTATCATGGGGTAACTAGCTACCCCAGATACAAAACTGTTATTTAACATATACCCTAATCTGAATTTTAGCTGTTATGATATCAGATGTCAATATCTACCACAATACACACTCCCACCCCATCTCATGTAAAAAGATTACACACAAGTAAAAGCGTACTCTGTGGGGTATATCTGTAATCCATACGCACAAAAGTTAACCATTAACAATTCCAGTCATTTAAAATTATCAATTTTATTTAAAATACAGAACAATGCATGAAAGAGCATGTGATATGCCCACAAATAACCTATTTGAATTGTTCAACGAAGTTACTGTGATAGATAATACTCAAAAACACAAAGCCAAACAACAAACCTCCACCTGCGAATCCCAAAGAGAACAGTAACTTCCCCAAACTCATATTTCACATGGAAAATGTCCAGAAAATGTTCAGACAGACACACATTCTGTGCAAAGCACAGTGAGGTAAAGTGCTGCTGGCAAACAAGCTGTTTGCAGTATTCACAGCGCTGTCGACATTTCCAGTCCTGTGACCTGTCACAGAAAGCACAGCGTCCACTTATTGGTAGTTCTGCTGTTGCTGGCGATTTGGGAATAGTGTATTGCAATGAAGTCATAGCTGGTCTGACGGGCTTTGTAAGATGATGCACCTCTGTCATTCTATGTTTAATCTGTTCATCGATCCACTCTTCTCCAAGACCGATCAAGAATGATAGATGTCTCATCCTTTTAGCATTTGCCATCCAGGATGGGTTATTATCTACCCAAATAATAAAACTGGCAACAGCTACAATGTCTAACATATTGAAAAATAATGTCATCGGCCACCTGTTTACCTTGTGTTTACATGCGGTCATCCTTAACAAATGGTCAAGGTTATCCACTCCCTCGTTGGGGGGGTTCACCCTCCTATAGCTCAGCAGGTTCGAAGCCTGGGGGTGATACTGGACGCAGACCTCCGCCTACAGCGGCAGGTGGAGGCAGTCGCTAAGGCTGCCTTCCACCAGCTGTATCTGGTGCGTACGCTGCATCCGTTCTTCTCTGGCCCGGACCTGGCCTCCCTCATCCATGCCTTTGTCACCTCGAGGCTAGACTACTGTAATGCGCTCTACGTGGGTCTTCCCTTGTTCCTGTTCCAGAGGCTGCAGCTAGTGCAGAATGCGGCGGCTCGTCTCCTTACGGGGATGGGCCATCGGGAGCATATTACGCCTGTGCTCCGAGCTCTGCACTGGTTGCCGATAGCATGCCAAGCCAGGTTCAAGGTTTTGGTGTTGATCTATAAAACCCTACACGGTCTGGGCCCCTCATACCTCAGGGACTGGCTTGACCTCCATGCCCCAGAGCGGCTCCTTCGGTCTGCCGGGGGTGCCTTCTTGGAGGTCCCCTGTGTTAAGCAGGGGGCCACAATGGAGATGGCATTCTCGGTGGCCGGGCCGGCTTTTGGAACTCTCTTCTGGAGGAAGCTCGTCTGGCCCCATGCCTGTTGACATTCCAGTGAAGTTGCAAAACCTGGCTGTTTGCCCAGACCTTTGGGGAGGGGGGGAGGGGAGGGTGAGGGTTTTTTTAGCTCCCCCACCTGACTTGTTATTTATTATATATTATTTATGATATTTAGCCCTGTTTTAATATTTTAATATTATTGTTATGAAATGTTTTAAATTGTTTTTATTGTATTTCATTGTTGGAAGCCGCCCCGGGCTGCTTTGCAGGAGGGGCGAGGTACAAATCCATTAAATAAAATAAATAAATAGATGGAGGTGATGTTGGTGGGGAGAGCAAAAGAGGCAGTGATCCCCCTGGTTGGGGGGATTTGCCCTCCTATAGCTCAGCAGGTTCGGAGTCTGGGGGTGATACTGGATGCAGACCTCTGCCTGGAGCAGCAGGTGGAGGCAGTCGCTAAGGCTGCCTTCCACCAGCTGTATCTGGTGCGTATGCTGCGTCCGTATGTCTCCGGCCCGGACCTGGCCTCCTTCATCCATGCCTTCGTCACCTCGAGGCTAGACTACTGTAACGCACTCTACGTGGGACTTCCCTTGTTCCTGGCCTGGAGGCTGCAGCTATTGCAGAATGCGGTGGCTCATCTCCTTATGGGGACAGGCCATTGGGAGCATATTACACCTGTGCTCCGAGCTCTGCACTGGTTGCGAATAGCGTGCCGAGCCAGGTTCAAGGTTTTGGTGATGATCTATAAAGCCCTTCACAGTCTGGGTCCCTCATACCTCAGGGACCACCTTGCCCTCCGCGCCCCAGAGTGGCTCCTGCGGTCTGCCGGGGGTGCCTTCTTCCGGTGAAGTTGCAAAACCTGGCTGTTCGCCCAGGCCTTTGGGAGGGAGGGAGGGTAGGGTGAGGGGTTTTAGCTCCCCCACCTATTTATGTTTGTTATATCTATGACTTTAACCCTGTTTTAATATTTTATTATTATCGTTATAAGTGTTTTAAATTGTTTTTATTGTATTTTAAATTGTTGGAAGCCGCCGCGGGCTGCGTCGCAGGAGGGGCGGGGTATAAATTCATTAAATAAATTAATAATAATAATAATAATAATCATCATCATCATCATCATCTTTTCTTACCCCCCTTGTGCTAGTCTGTTCCCCCCGAAACCTTGCCAATCCCCCCACACACACACTGTCAAGTCCCAGGGCAAGGTAGGTGCCATGGCAACTAATGTGGTGTGAACCCAATGCCTTGGTGCTCTGACAATAAAGCTCTCCTGAAAGGAGAAAAATAGGTTTAACCCTCAGAAGGAATGCAACCCTCTACAGAGCTTTACAGACAGCCCAGCTGCAATCCCCCGCCTCCCAGGGTAGTTCCCCAATAGTCCCCAATTGACCTCTGTTGTCATGGTCAAAGGTCAAAGGATGGAGCAGCAAAAGCCTGGTTTTAGTGTTGGAGTAGTTGGTTACCCCAAGCACTAACGGGTTAGGGTGACCTATTACCCCACCCATTGAAATCAATGGGGATTTTGGGATAAGTGGCTACCCCACTTGTTTTTGTTTTGTTTTGTTTTTAAACCATTGAAGGCAAATGATTGTCCTTTGCTAATAATGTACCCAGGGGGGCGGGTGACAATATTTAAATAGACAAGGTCAGGGGTCCACAAATTTCTGAGTTATTTTTAAAAATGCACATCTGGGGTTGAAAATTACCCCATGAAACTGGATGAAGGTTTATATTTTATAGTATGTTTTTAGGACTAGACCTTTGTAGTTATAGTATTCCATTTAGTTCCTTAGATTTTAGAATAGTTAATAGCAGTTACTAGAGTTAGTGTATAAATATATATAATATTAGATTAAAAATTTGAATAAATTATATATATATAATTTCAAAGTATATTCTTTGGGTTGGGTTGGAAGACATGGAGAAGGGAAGCAGGAGAGGCTGGTCTGCTGCCTGTAAGGTGGGAAATGGGGCATGTGGCAGAGGTGATGGGGGCCGTGGCTCCAGAGTGGCAGTAGGCAACAGCCTGAGCCCATCACCATGCCCCAAACTGCACAGGCCTGATTTTGGGTGACAGACTTCCAAGGCTCCCAGCAGTGGCATTATAGGGGTGGTTCGGTGGCACCTCCTGCCAGCAACCTCCACTGCCACACAGGTCACTTGAAGACCTGCAGTACAGGAGGCTGTGACTGTGTCTATTGCAGCTGCAGGAGCAGGGGCAGCAGGTGCTTCAGGGCTGGATGTTTCTCAAGGGACACCAACCTCCCCCATTATTGAGGCGAACCCCAGCAGTCCAGGACTGGAGGATCTCACCCTGGCTGCTAGAGGCAGGGCCTGATCTCTGGGAAATGGAAGCAGGGAACAGAGCAGCAGCAGCTATAAGGGGAAAAGGGAGAGTGGCAGCAGCATGGTGGGCATTCCATCAGACTCAGGGTCCCAGTACTACCCTTCACAGGACATCACTGTGATTGGGGACAGTGAGGCAGACACTAGTCCCATGGAGATGTCTGGAGCTGAGGCAATGGTTGTCCCTCTGAAAGCTGTATCACCACCATGCTATGCCCCTCCCAGCAGTGCTGGCAGTGGTGCATCACCCGGAGGAGGCCAGAAGGCAGGAGGGGACAAAAAATCCTCCATCTGGGCATCTTTTATATTGGCATGGGCAAATGATCCCAGGGATGTGCTGTGCACTTTGTGCCAGAAGGTGGTGAAGCATGGACAGGTGCTCACCATCCTTGGCACAACTGCCATGGTGAGGCACCTGAAGGGATGCCACAGTGCTGTGCTGCTAAGGAGGCAGGCAGGGGCAGTGGACACCAGTGGGTTTCTGGATGAAGCGGTCAGTCATCCACCTCCATCAGTGGGAAAGTGTCCTGCTCAAATAGCTGTGTTTAGCAGCAGGAGCGGTATTGCTGCTAGGCAGGAACAGCAGGAGCAGGAGCAGCAGCAGCAGCAGTAGCATCAGTCCACCATTGAAGAGCTGGGGTGGGGACATCTGCCAAGTCCCTCGGCAGTTGCATGATGTGGAGGGCGGTTTGGCTTTCTACTGAATGGGCAGCCCTTTCAGTAGTTGGGGACATGAGGTTCAGGCACCTGATTGGCTTCCTGGCCCCCCAGTTTATTTTATTTATTTATTTATTTATTTATTTATTTTATCAATTTATATCCCACCCCTCCTGAAAACAGCTCAGGGTGACTAGCAATTTCAAAAATATAAAAATACAGTCATAAAAAATATTTTAAAAACACTCATAACATTACAACAATTAAAACACGGCTAGGGTAACACTAAAACAATTGATACAATAAATAAGGGTGGAGGGAGATAAAAACCCCTAACCCACGCTCCCACCCTCCCCAAAGGCCTGGGCGAACAGCCAGGTCTTGCAAATTCACCAGAATATTAAAAGGCTTTGGGCCAGGCAAGCTTCCTTTGGGAGGGAATTCCAAAAGTGCGGCCCGGCCACCAAGAAGGCCCTTTCCATTGTGGCCCCCCGCTTAACACAATTAACGCTGATATCAATGCTTAACACAGGGGACCTCCAAGAAGGCACCCCCGGCAGACCGAAGGAGCCACTCTGGGGTGCGGATGGCGAGGCGGTCCCTGAAGTACGAGTGGCCCAGACCATGAAAGGCTTTATAGATTAACACCAAAACTTTGAACCTGGCTTGGCACACTATGTACAGATCCAGTGTCTTTTTGCTTCTAGCTACCGCAATGTCCTCCTGATAGGATATATCATTAATTTGCTGTTTGACAAGCCTCTTAGCTCCAGCATAACCTAAAGTTAACAATATAGCAGGTGCAAGGCCTATAGTACATAGTTTTCTGGGCACTGATTCAACCCAGGGATTACTGTAACGATCTCAAAACTAATATGGAAAGAGGATCAGCTAGGCCAAAGTGGAGTCTAAGCCAATAACCAAGGGTCAAGGTCCAAATCTGTGCCTCTAAAGTTAAGATCTCACATTCCAATCTTACAGCACTACTCAGGATGCTATTGGGTAAAGCCAATATAGATTTAAGGAATGTAGACAGCAAATGCTCCAAATTCTTTAATTGCCCAATTGCCCAAAACTGATCACCATAGAATAATTGGGACAGGCATTTTGCCCTATAAACATAAATTGCAGGTGATACCAAGTGGCTTTCTCTAGCTCTAAAGTAATGAGAGATGGACCTCCCAACAAGGCCAGCTTGTCTTGTGATCATTTCCGCATTAGCAGTCCAGGCACCATTGGACTGAAAAATTAATCCCAGATATTTATACAGTTTAACCTGTTCCAACTGGTGGCCATCTAAAGGCCACCTATAAATCCTCCTTCTAGATGAAAAAAACAAAATATTAGTTTTCTCATAGTTAATTTCCAAGTAGTTTTGACTACAAAACTGGGCAAAAGCTGCTAACTGTCTACAAAGGTCCACCTGGGTTCTTGACATTAGCACCACATCATCTGCGTACAGAAGTATTGCCAATTCAGTATTCCCCAGTCTGGGCGGGTGGAACTGCGACGATGAAATAGCCTCAATCATATCATTCAGGTACAGATTAAAAAGAGTGGGGGCCAGCACACATTCCTGTTTCACCCCTCTTTCCATTTTTATTGGCCCAGATAGAGAACCCTACTGATTTAATCTAATCCTCAGCAACATATTACTATATAAACTGTATTTTTGAGGAAATTCTTTCATTTACCAACGGGAATAGTTGCAGCGGCAGTTCGAACAGAAATGGGGCAACTTAGCTGGAATTGGAAGGTACAAAAGCATGCCCTTATATTATGGCTTCGAGCTGTTGTATGCCCCCATTTAGGTTTGTTCCCTTTGTTGGCCAAAGACAAATATGAATCTTCATGGTCTACTACTATGAAAGATGTTATGACCAAAATCGGATTCTCGTCAATTTATTTTAAAAATAGAGGCTTTCTAGAGGCAAGAGCTGAAATCAATAGAAGGATTGTGGACATTGCACACCAGGAGGATATAGCCTCTATAAATGCCTAACCCCCTTTGGGTATTTATATGATCTTGATACCCAAGTTTGGTCAGGCGACCAATTATTGGCAAAATAAACTGTCCTCAATTTTGGGTAGCAAATTCCTCTTGGCACGATTCAATGTATTCCCCTCCATGGTTTTGGAGGGTCAGCGTAGCGGGGTACCCTTCGCAGATCGGTTGTGCCCTTTCAACTTCAAACAGGTTGAAACGGTTTCTCGTATTTTGCTAGAATGCCAGTTATACCAGGAAATAAGAAGGCAATATCTGGACACAATTTTTTCCAGATTTCCTGGACAATCGTCTCATGAATTGACAATAATTTTACTGGTTGACCAACATCTGGAAATTTCTGAGGCTGTAGCTAGATTTCTTCTGAAGTCAATTGCAATTAAAAGTCAGTTTTTGAATTTTAAGGCCTCTTAGTCTCTGTAAATATAGATGTATATCCTGCAGTAATCAAGTTAGAGTAATATGCTTTTTGTGTTGTGTTTCTTGGTTATGTGAGAGTGTTATTATTGTAATAATAATGGCAATTTTAAGGTATTGGCTTTGATTGTTGATGACTATGGGGGTAGTATTCTGATAAACTCTATAGTAATACATATTTTATTATTATTATTATTGTTTTCCCATTAGCTTGTATTGTAGTTTTTTGAATGCTGTAGTATTTAATAGTTATGTCTTTTGGATATGCCACTAATAAAAATAAAAAAAATAAGTATATAAACTCTGTAACAGGAAGAGTAATCTCCTATCCATGGAAGTTGCAGCAAGTTTCTGCCACAAATAAGCCCTGGAAACCAGATTGAAGGCTGACCGAAGATCTACAAATGCAGTGAACAGACCAGGCCTATAGTATTTCTTAGTCAAATGGTCTAGCACTAGGCAATGATCACCCAGATCTGCATCCATTTTGTTTATCTCTTACAAATTTATTTGTCTCCATCCAATCCTCTAGTTTCTTAGACAAATAGCTAGCATATAATTTGCTTACAATACTAAGAAGACTAATAGGTCTGTAGTTCTTTGCTTCAGCTGGGGAGGCTTCTTGTAAACTGGGACTACAATTGCCTTCTTCCAACTCTCCGGCATCATTCCAGATGGAGTGGTGGATTGATTCCTGAGAACAAGGTGGCCAAAGCTGAAGCCCACCATGATTTATTAGATTTCAATAGTTCAGCAGGGATATAATCTATCCCTGGAGTCTTAGAACTTTTTAATTTGTCGAAAAGTTCTTAAATTTCAGAAGCCAATACTGGGGCCCATGGGGGAAGTATAGATGTCGATACTGAGATATCATAATGCCCTGGGTCCAGGGAGTAGAGGTTGGTAAAATATATTTCCCAATCCTCCACAGAGACTTTACCCATATTACTCTCCCTTCTACTCTCTCCGATACCGCCAATTAATTTCCAAAAGAGGGTTGAGTTCTCATTTCCAGCCTTCGCAATCTTTTCCCATGCTTTCAGTTGATAAGCCTTTTTCTTTTTAATAAGTAGATCTTTATATAAAGACCTAACCCACATTAACCCCCTGGAATTGGTAACTTAAAGGTTATTTCTAAATCTGCAATAACAACTTCTCAGGGTTTTCCTCAGCCGGTAGCATTCTGTATCAAACCAGTTTTTCCTTGGGAATTTGATGGCCTTGGAGGATTTGGTGATCTTGTGCCCGCTAGCTTTAGTATTAAACAGGAAGGGTTCTATATCCTCAATGATCTTCTCATACTCCTGAAGGAGTTCCTCCATGTTCTGGGCCTCAACTATACCTATCAGCTATCTTTCCCCTGTGGAAGAAAGTGTCTTCATCTGGGACTCCAACTTGGGGTCCCATTTGTCCCTGAGTTTAAGGGTATTTTCAGACGTGACGGGGTTCAATTCGCCCCGCCACGGAAACACCCTACTGATTCCCTGCGAAGACCAACACGTAACTGCCAACAGACATGTTGGCTGCTCCCAGCGGGGAATCTGGGGGGGGGGGCTGTGCGGCCCAATGTATGGCTGCACAATCCCACCCACCCCAAACTCCTCCCGGAGATGGGCAGGCACTGTGGCCAATACGGCCGCTGCGCCTGCCCGCCCCTGGGAAATTGACCACAGCCTGGAATCGGCAATCACGGCTGCCAATTCCGGGCCATGGTCAGCAGCCAGACATGACATTGACATGCTCAACCACGGGGAATTCCCCATGGTTGAGCATGTCAACATTACGTCTGTTTAGTGTTATGCCGGGTGGTCACCCCCGTGAATCATGGGGGGGAATCACATTCAACACACAAACGGAGATGGTCCAGGCAGGACCTCCATTTGCGTGTTTAATGTGATCCCCCCCCCCATGATTCACGGGGGTGAACATCTGGCGGGGAGCTTCTGTTCCCCCCAAAAGATGTTACGAGATCACGTTCACCATGTGGGGATTCACCGTGGTGGAGCGTGATCTCGTAACGTCTGAAAATACCCTAACTTGGGTCCTCTCTGACTGTGCAGCAGTCCCTACACTTGGGATCCCCAAAACAGGCACCTCAAAGCCCATTGTGACTGGAAATGATCACTACCTGTCTGATATACCACCCTAAACTCTGTTACCCAATTAATCAAGTCAGGAGAGACTGCCATGCAATCAATTACACTACAGCCTCTGGTAGATATGAATGTTAGTTCCCCTGGGTGTTCATTCTTTATCTTTCCATTCAGTAAATAAAGACCCATGTTAGCCACTGCCTTAGCAAAGGAGAGGCCACTTTTATTAATGACCGGGTCTTTAGAGCTCCTATCCAACAAAGGGGAGCAATCATCCATAATCCAGAGGCCTCCATATTGAAATAAATTCAAATCAGATTTGGCTAAATGGGCATTAAAATCTCCAGCCAGTATTATTGCAGAGTCAGGGTATAATTCCTTAATAACTTCTATCAAATCTGTCAGTGCCTCCCAGCAAGAATCATTAAAGTGTGTCGAGCCACGAGGGGGGATATACACATTAATCAGTACCAGCATATAATCCTGAAAAGACACTACCACACCACAAAAAGGGGAGAAACTGTCAGGAGTGGAGCATAAGTCGCAGCTAACAAACCAGGAATAAAGCAAACATCCTCCACTGGGACACCCCCCTCTTACTGTTTGGAATAGCCTCTCAAGCAAAGCTATCATAACCTGCCAGTGAAATTGAACCAAAGTGCCATGTTTCCTGGACTAAAATTATATAACAAGATGTCAAAAACTGCCAAACTTCCTGATCACCTAATTTGGACTTACATCCAGTGATATTCCATGATACCAGGTTAATCTGCATCCTTAGTCATCCCAGTCTCTTGTTTGAAGCAATTATCTGGGGGCGCTCAGTATGGAAGGAAATCCCTCCACCTGTGGCCTCCCAGACAGGACCAATGGGAAACTCCATTAGATTCAGTTGTTCAATATTATCACCCACTGCTTCCTCTCTGGGGGGCGGGGGGGATTTCCCATTCCCACCACCACCACCATCACCACAGGTGTCAGACAAATCTTCCACCATCCCAGTGACAGCCTGACCACAGTCTAATAGGGGAATGTTACTTCCAGGTAAAGGCTTAAATCCTTTACCTGTAATATCTGACCTTCGGATGGAAGAGTCGACTGATCCAGGAGGTCCCTTCAGATTTTGCTCGGCTGGGGAAGTACCCCCTAGCTCAAAGTGATCCATAACCCTATTGGCATCCCACTGGGTGCTTGTAGAGGCTTCATGACTCACCCCAAGATTCCAGGTGCATTCCTCCCCAGGATATAAAATCCCATCAACTGAAATAAAACTACGGTCATCCAACCCAGAAATCACCTGATCCTCAGGAGATCTCTGATAATTAACTGGAACTACCCTTGATCCCTCTGGAAATGGTGTAGAGGGGCTGCTGTACTCTCATCTGCACTTCTTGGAGGTTCTTGTGAGCTAGTGCCTCCTATTTTCACCTCATTCAATGTGAAACTCTCTAGATGGGGAGTCATGTACCTTGTTGGCAATTTGCCCCCTCCTGTATTTTCCCTTAAGTGGGTATTATTTATTTCTTTAGACAAGGAGCTTCCCCTATTCTGGATAGAAGTGTCCTCCACAACTCCCAGCAATGGTCCCTCTACTCCAACCTCCATTGCATCTTCTTCCTCCACTGATAGAGAAAAATACTGGGGGAAGCAGGTCCCTCCTGGAATGGGACACACTGGCAAGAGTTCAGTTCTTACTTTTTTACTTATGGTGTCCCTGCCTCGCGTTTCCCTGCCTAGAGGACCTGAGCCAACTATCTTATTAGAATCCAGGGGGATTAGGTTAGGGTTATCTGGTGTATTTATAAATGTCCTCCTTTGTATCCCCATCCCTCTAGCATTCATTTGTGTTAGAGTGTTTCTTACCTTGTTCCTAATAGGGCTTAACAAAAATCCTAGCTAGATGGATACCATAACTGGCAAATAAACCAATGCGTTTCCAAATTAATTTAACATGAAAACTTTTCTTAAAGGTAATTACACAGCTATGTCTTAAAAATCCCTTATATATAGTCCTCACGTGTGCATCTTTGGAGAGTTTGGGAAAGCGGACCCAGGAGGCTGGGACTTTGCTGTGGCCGCTGTCCTTTTACTGATATTTGTAAGCCCTCCCTTGTGATAGGTGGAGCCATAGTTGTTTTTTGTTTTTGCCCTCCTAGAGTTTTTTATTGTGTTTATTTTGAAAGCTAATTTCCTTCGGCTGAGTGACTGTGCCTGAAGTCCCAGACCCTGCATTGCGTTTCCGCTCACTGGACTTATTATTGGAGACCTGAGGCTGCGCCCACACTGATGGACCACACGCCTAAGGACTGCGCACTCAAGGGCACTCAAGGACACACCTTAGGCTCTGGCCGTGCCTAGACATGTGAGTTTTTGTGGATTTCTTCTTGTCTCTTTGCCAGCTCCGTTTGAGCAAAGTATAGCTACAGCAGAAGCCAAGCATCAGTGACTGCAGCCGTGCCAAGAGCAAGGCTGCTAAGGTCTGGAGACAAGCACTGCTGCCACATTTCAGGAGAAGAGTAAGAAATCTTTTCCCTGGAGCCAGAAGTGAGGAGCTATAAAGAGCAAGGCTACTCTTCAACAGGGGCCAAGCTGTGCCGTTGCGAGCTCTGTAAAGAGCGAGGCAACATTTCATAGCAGTCGAGTTATATTGCAGTTAGTCCAGCTACTAATCCGCCAGTGCTCCAATGGGAACCTAACAGTGTTACAGCTACGCTTGTTGACTATAGAGGGGCTAAGCTTTCCACCGGCGAACCATGTGAAAGGGTGGGACAGAGTTTCTTTTCAGGGGACAAGTCTTCTGTTGACGTACCCTGAGAAGAGGTGGAACTTTGATCTTCCGGCCTTTAGACAAATTTTACTTCTTTGAATTTATTTTGCTTTATCGAATATTGCTAGTTTGTCTAATTTCCTGTTCTGGTTATTTTTGTTATCTTTATCCCGAACACTGTTGTTAGGGGCAAGGGTGGGTGTGTTTTTCACCCCTTTTTTCTTTTTTTGTGTCTTACTATTGTCTTGTTAGGTTGCTCTAGGAATCCTCATTTCTTAATTGAGCAGGTTAGTCCCCCTGATTGATATGAGGACATTTTATACGTAGGGACATTCGGGTTAAATGTAATTATAGTCCTCCGTGTAGGCCCCCGGAGGAGATAATGTCCCTGCATATGAAACCCTGCATATGGTTTTCTGAGGGGAATGCAGGTATGCTCCCAGACAAACAGAGGAAAATTGATACTTTCCACATCCAAAGAGGACAGTATCAGCTTTGGATGGAATTGGATCTGATCTTAATCTCATTGACCTTTTCAATTCATATGGCCCTTTGGAGTCATTGGGGGGAGATGCACCATCTTTTGAGTCCCCCCCCCCCTTCAAAGTTAAAGATAGGGGAGAGAATGTCAAGGTCAGCCTCCCAGGGGGATGGGGTACTAGGGAATGTTGAAGATTATATGGAGAAAGTGGCATTAGATCTTATGGCTGAACAAACTTCTTTAATCCAAAAACTCTCTTAACTATCTTTGCCCATCCACTTCATCCAGAAGCTACCACTCTACTCCCAGGACCCACCATCATGGTTCTGATGCTATCATTCTGCTCACAGAGAGCTGTCATTCCACTGCATCAAGTAACAACCACTCCAGCCCCAGGAACCACCCTCAGGGTTCTGGGGCCTATGTTAGAGGCAGGGAGGCCTGTTGTACCACTGCATCAATTAGCTGCCACTCTACTGCCAGGTCCCAACATTAGGGTTTTAGGGCTGTCATTCCACTCATGGGGAGGTGTCATTCCACTACATCAAGAAACAGTCAACCGCTCGAACCCCAGGTCCCACCATCAGGGTTCTGGGGCCTGTGTTAGAGGCAGGGAGGACTGTCATTCCACGTCAGCTTCTGGAGCTGCTACTGCTAGGGCTGGGGGCAGGGAGAGACCCCGCCAGCTGAAAGGGGTGGCTGCTCCCACTCCCATCATCCCCAGAGGTGTCCTTCTGCTGCTGCTGCCGTGCACTCTCCACAGTCCTCTCTGCCTGCTGGACCCTCTCCACCAGGTCACACTTCCAGTGTCCAATAAAGCGGTGTCTGGTGTGCCACGCTGCCACTGGGGTCCAGTATGGTTACCAACACATATTCCTCCTGCTGAAGGAGCTCATCAAACCATGCCTATAGCTCTGCCTTTAGCTGCCACACCAGGGCAACTGCCTCAGCAACCAGCTTCTTGCCCTGAGGGCCATAATCATGCCCCTGGAGAATCTCCTCTAGCCTCCTGAGGAGACTCTGCACCAGAGGGGTCACCTGGCTGATGGAGGCCATGGAGGAGCCGATGGTCTCTATCAAGGCCAGGAACAGTCTCAGAACAAAGACAGTGTGAGCCAGGATCTCCCATTCCACCCCATAGTACCCTGGAGGTGCCCCACTGTCCATCACCAGTTGAGCCTGATGCAAGTTGGCTTTCTGCTCGAGAAGTCGCTCGAGCATCAGGAAGGTCAAATTCCACTGAGTGGACAAATCCTGAACCAGCTGGTGCACTGTGGAGTCTTGCTCAGCCTGCTTCACCCGGAGGAGGTCACTGCCCTTCATGCTTCAGTTAAAGAAACTGGCCAGCTTAGTCTCCTGCTTGATCAGGGAGCTAAGGGTGCCTGCCCCAATCCTCTTCTCCCACAAGCCCAGAGTGTCTCTAACCACCAGGTGAAGGGATGCTGGTGAAGTCCCTCTCATGGACTGCCCTCAATATGTTGTCTGCATTGTGCGTCACCATGCATCCCAAGTTAAAGGCAAGCCTGGCATGACCTACTCCCTCAACATGGCAATCAGGGGTTCCTCAATGTTCCGAGAAGTGTGGGGGCCACAGAGTCCATGACCTCTGCCTGAAGCAGGGTGCACCTATGCCTTGCTTCAGGACCCCTCCTGCCACTGCCAAATTCTGCCTCTGGGACCTGCAACCAGTGCGTTGTCACTGCCAGGTAGACATGCTGTGCATTCCTACTTGACCACAGGTCAGTGGTGAAGTGGACGGTAGCACCCCCAGCCCCTGCCAGCTGCTCCCTCACCCGCTCATTTAAAGCCCGGTACAGGGCTGGAACCACCTGCCAACTCAGGCTGGTGTTGTGGCAGGTCTCCAGTTCTGCTCGGTCTATGCTGGGTTCTCCAGTTCTAGTCACCATCATGACCAGGCGTTGCAGGTTGCCAGGCATCAACAGAGCAGCGGCAGAGGGTGCCATGAGTCGGTGGCTGGCACCCCTACTTGACCGGGTGTTGCAGACTGCCAGGCATCAGTGGCAGCCTGACTTAGGGTGGTGTGAGAGGGAAGCTTAAACTGGGGGACCAGGAAGTCAAACAGGCACCTAAGCCCCATGTTCCCAACCACCGAGAAGGGCTGTCCATAAAGCACAATCATTTACCCCAACATGCGTGTAGATTTCAGTTGAAAGCCACTCTGCCACCTATGTCCTGCAGCTGCTGATGGACTTGGCAGCTGCCCCCACCCCAGCTCCTCCATGGTGCATTGACACTTCTGGACCTCAGTAACTGCTGCTGCACCACGGACAGCGCTGATGGGAGAGGCAGAACATGGTGGCGACACAGGTCTCAGAGGGATGTGTGGCTGGCCCTGTCCAAAGTGGCCAAGGGTCTCGTGTCCTGCCCACCAATTAGTCTCCCCAGTGAGCGGGTGTTCTTTACGGCAGGGGACATTTGCTCACCACACCCACCTGATACTGTGGGCCAAGTTGGTGAAGCAGTTGCTTTTCATCAAGGTGTCTGTCTGCTGCTGGTGCCGCTGCTGCCATAAGTTCTGCTACCAGGAAAGCCAATGTCTGCCACTGCTCCGCCGATGCCTGGCAGCCTGAAATGCCTGGTTAAGTAGGTGTTCCAGGCCAGCCACCAAGCCCCAAGCCTTCCTAACCTCTCCTGCTGCTGCTGGGTCTCAGACAGCCAGTCATGGTGCCACGGGCACCCCTGGGGGTCAAACGCTAAGCCTGCCTGCCCGGGCAAGCTGGGGTGCCAAGCGCCAAGACTTCCCAGTTTCTGCTGCTGCTGCTGTGTCTCCGATGGCTTGCCATGCCACCATGTGGCACCCCTGGGGGTCCCTGGAGTGCCCCAAGCCTCCCAGTGGGTCCAAACTCCACCAAACGTTCAGCGGGACCAAACTCCGAGGGACCAAACCCACAAACCCGAACTTAGTTTTTGGGCCAAATGGCCAAATGGCTGAACATCTGAACCCCGTTCTGTTTGCACATCCCTAATCTACAATGTGTGGATGCAGCCTTATTGCCTGGTCCTTCCTCTTCCCTCACCCTCATGTAGTCATCTTGTGGGTGGGTAGAAGGAGCTCCAGATGCTTCCTTTGCCCACAGTCTGCCATGACTGCATATCCCACTGATGGCCATGGTTCCTGGAGCAGATTGAGCCTGGCCTGGGCCACCTGAATGTTTGTTCCCTGCTTCTTTGGAACTCTGGTGGTGGCAGTGGTGGCAGTGCTCTTTGGACACCGGTGGTCCACATCATGTTTGGTCTGGGAACCAGAACAGTCTGGATCCAGTTCTATAGACCGGGTTCATCCAGGGTGGCCCCTTGCCACCATCATGTCTGAAAACACCCTCTGACCGGACTAGGGTGTTAGTGAGCAGTGTAAATTTATATTAGGGGTTGTAGTTGAGGGGGGGGGGGAACAGGTTGTACTCAATGAACCTGGAACCCTTCCAGCATTATAAATGTGTGATTCTATAATTAAGCTATTTGATGCAATTATATGTTCTGACTGATCCCTGTATGGTTCCTGTCTCTCCAAAGGTTGCAGAAATTTTTGAGTCAACCATCGTGCAACCACATTTTTTTTCATTTTCGAGTAAGAAATGAAAACATAAGTTTCAGAAATTACATTTTGAGACAAAATGACTGTTTTCATCTTCACCAAAAATATTGATTTTTTTGTATCGACAACTCTAATTTTAAACTCTTTGGAAGTTTTCACATTGTGATTTTTTTTTAATGTTTTGAGTTATTTCAATTTGTAATGGAAATGAATTTAATGTCAAAACTCCTTGTGGAATTAACAAAAACTCTGCATTCTAAACAGCTCACCTCATTAGCATGTTTGTGAGAGGAATTTTTTGCATACTTTTTCCATTATTAGCTCTTAATAGTCAGGGCGTATTAACCTGTCATTAATAATGCAAACTATTGTTTTTTGTCATCTCCAGAAAAAGGCTTATGTTGTTAGAATGTCAAGTTTCTGAAATCTGTGTGCAGTGAGAAGGGAGGGGAGGGGAACCCCATAGAAACAGACCAGAGCTGAAGGGGGTTTGGTGAGGAGGTTGCAGAAAATAACATTCCATGATGATTTTTGTGACTGAAATAGTTGCCAAGTTTCCGTTAACCTAGTATTCCTCTCTACGCCTCCTAAAGTCTCTTTAAATCCCATTTCCAATATGAACTATACTTACTAATCTCATAACTGATGTTACCTGCATGACCCAGGAACTGTTCTACAGTGCTTTGTTTTGTCTGTTTCAGACTGTCAACTACAATAAAATCCAAGGATGCAAGGGAGTCACAAAGCAGATATATAACATTTTTTTGAGATCCTTTTAATAAGGATGATAGCAAAAAAAAAAAAGTTTAATAGAGCTGAGATAAATAGTAGAATATATATTTATGGATACTATTTGTGAGTTCAGATAGTCATCCAAATATCCAAATGATATCCGCAATTTAAACAAATATTTGCATATCTCTTTATTCAGTTAATTGATCTTGGATACTATATTTATTTTAGGCCACTTATACAAAAGATGATCCCACTCATTCCCACGCAGATCCGCTGTGTAGGCATGAGTGGGTGCTGTCCGTGTGCACGCTGTGGCCAGTGAGTGGAGGTATGTGCGCGCTCTTGCATCCCCACTCACCCCTCCACGCATCCTCACTCGCAGAGCAACCGGCAAAAATGGAGGTTGCTCTGTGAGTGGGAATGCGTGGGGGTGGGGGATGCTCGTGTGCACTGGCACCCACATGCTGGCCACGCTGCTTCCCACACACCCTCCCCCTATGCCCACACGGCTCATATAAAAACGGCCTTAGTATCTTGGTTATTGTGGTCATTTTGATTACTTCATTTCATCGTGCAAGACAGCACCACGATGAAGTAACTAAAATACTGAAATGAATGAAACAAAATATCTGAAGTGGATATCCTGAAAATCACTGCTGAATATCAACTTCAACGGATCTGAGTTCAAGTTGGCAGTTCATTAGATACAGTATTCAGTGTTGAATCTTGCAGCAGCCACTGACAGCCTTCCTGCTAACAATATGAATCTTATGAGGGCAGGAAACAGTTTTGCATCCACTTAACCTATTTCATATCCAGAGATGACCAAAGCTAAGGCTGAAAGGGCAAGAAATGAAATGTAGTTATCGGGTGAAAACAGATATGACGCTAACCACCCTTTAACCACCCTTGGTGGTTATTTATGCATGTTGCAGGGCTGTATTGGTGCCCTATGCAGCCCTGAAACATGCATAAATTACCACCAAGGGTGGTTAAAGGGTGGTTAGCGTCATGTCTGTTTTCACCCATCATTACTGATTATACATTCAAGTTAAGAATAAATGTTTTAACCTGTGTTTTTCCTCAGTTTTAAAAATAATATGAATACTTTTACTATTATTTTATTTTTATAGTCCAGCCACACCCCAGCACTGCCAAATGGTGCTTCAAGAGCTTCACATAAAATACAATAAAACAATTTAAAATCCATTTTAAAACAATTTAAACAGGGAAGATAAAGAGGAAGAACATACAAAAATACATTAAGGAGAACAAGCAGTGTGTCCTAAATCTCCTGGAGAATAAATAAGTTAGAGCTGTGCATGGGGTCAAGTATTTATATCAGTGTTTTTACTATTTGCCTTTTTTTGTATCTTTGGGTGATTTCAGATGTGACGGGGCACCTATTGGCCCCATCACGGGATCACCTTTTGATTCCCTGCCGGGATCAAAAAGTCACTACCAACAGACGTGCCGGCTGAGGCTGTGCGGCACAACGTGCGGCCACTCAGCCATGCCCCCCACGCTCCTCCAGCTACCTACCCTCCTGGAGACGGGCAGGCGCAGAGGCCAATCTGACTGCTGTGACCAATTTCGACCCGGAGTCTGGGCCACGGCCTGGAATTGGTGGCAGTAACAGATGTTAACGCTCACTGATTCCCTGTCATGGTTCAATTAACCACGCTTTCGGGGATGGTGCCCGGACCATTCTCAAAAGCGTGGTTATTTTGCTCACTGCCGGTGGTTCACTGTGGTGGTTCACCGTGGTGAACATCTGGCAGTGAGAAACCAGACATTATGGGACCACCCACCACCACGGGGGATTCACCATGGTTGAGTGTGGTATTGTAATGTCTGAAAATACCCTTTGCTTGTGTTCATTGCATTTTTCCCATCGTTGCCAATGTAGAAAATGCAGTAAACACAGGTCTCTGAGTATGGGTTATTTCGGGGAAGAAGTGCAGTGTGAGTCTACCAGTTTAACAGACCTATAAGGAAAGAAAATTAGCGTCTAATACCAGTTTAAAAGGAGGAGTACTGGTTTAGGGGAGGGTGACGAATACGGCTAGCTTGGTGGAAACCAAGGTTTTTGTTAACTTGGGAAGGTTGGAATGGGGCATATGTCAAGGCTCAGGGGGTTCACTGGCACAGCCCTCAAATAAGTCATCAGATGCTTTTTATAGATGAGGAGGGAGGAATTGAGATACATTTCTGGAGGGAGAGAGTTTCACACTGAAAAGCCTGCCACAGCAAAGGCCCAATCACCTGCAAACTTAAGATATGATCTCCAAACAGCCAGTGTTTTCTGAGCACACAACAATTGGGGCAAAGTTACAGGAATATAGCCAGGCTGTCCCATACTGTTCAGGGCCCTAAAAGCGTTATGCTTTATGATGTACCCCTGTAATTTTTTTATCATCTTGAGGGTCACAAGCACTGTTGTTTAAGAAGCCAAAGCTCACAATTTTGAACAATCAAATTTCTGCTAGAGAAAAACTCCATTTATAGAATACCTAGAGAAACATTTATCCCTTCCCAACCATGCAATCATCAACCAAGCAATCCATCACTGCTGCCCCATTTTCTACAGAAATTTCCATCTCCATTATCCCCTTTTCCTGCCAAGTGGTCCATTCTGACATCAGTCACCACTAGAGCTGAAAGAGGGTACTGAAAAAATGAGTATACCTGTAAGGGTTTGTGGAGGGTACCCCCTTCATTTTTGTATTGTTTTTGTTATTTAAAATACCTTTGTTTCTGGTATGCATGCCATTTTGCAAAATGGTGGTGTCAGCATCACCACCATTTTGGAAAAGTACAACCAGTCTGCACATGTGTAGTGGCAGGCCAGCAGCCAGTTTTGTTCATGCACAGTGATATTTTTTTTCTTTAAATGTAATTTTTAAATGAAAATGAATGAAAGCAAATGTTTGGTGTTTGCTTATTCATCTCTTTCCAGGTCTTTTTAGTAACTAATAAAAACAAAAGAAGTGGAGCACCCCTATATAAGTCAAATTTCTGGTACCCAAATCAATCTGACAACATTGGGTGCTGGTTGGTACACAACTGAAACCTCATTTGGTTACATGAAATCCCAGAATGTCAACTTCTGAGCCCACAGTGTCGACATCTCATAATTTTTTTTTTTAACTTTTTATCCATTTACCAACATCCAACACTTATTTATTACTGTTTCATCACGTGAAATCAACTTTCAGCCCTGGAAAGACAACTTCCAGTCCCAGAAAATTGAATTCCGGTCTTGGTTTCTAAAATTTCTATCCCAGTTTTTCAGTTTTCCAACCTGATATACCAGTTGGTAATCATAAAATCAGGAAATGGGGGGGGGGAGAGGAGCATGCACACTATCTAGCAGCTGTGGTGAGACTGAGCTCCATCCCTACTTCCCGATAATACCACCTCAAAATGTTCTAAGAGCAGCACAGCACATTGAATTAGAAAGCTTCAAATGACCGGTGGAACCAGCAGAAAAAGAAAAAAGCCCAAACAGACCACAATTGAGCACTTTTGCCAAACAAAAACAAGAGCAGGCCTGAGAGCTGTGGCGGCAACAGAGCCTCCTAAAACGGTGGATGCAGCAAGTCAAATGGAGCTGGATGAAGAGATGAATGCAGGGAGTGAATTTACAGCTTTTATGATGGTGCTTAGAAAGCACTTAGCTGCAGCAGCACAAGTACGTGAGAAACTGGCTGAGAAGGTAAAAGAATTTCAGAAAGTAACGGATCACAACAATAAAAAACTAGATGGTTTCTCTAAGAGGATGGACAATGCAGAGACCAGAATTAAAAATATGGAGGATCATTCGCTAGAAAACGAAGACCAGATAAAACGGATGAAGGAAACACTAGAACACCTATTAGATAAAACAGAAGATTTAGATAATTTCTCCAGGCATTCCAACTTAAGATTTACCAGAATGCAAGAGGGTTTAGAATGAGGAGGACCCATAAAACTGATTGGGGAGGTGCCGGCAGCACTTTTCCTGGAGGATCCAGAGATACAATCAGCAAAGACTGAAAGAGCCCACCAGACAGCCAGCCAGAGACCTAAAGACAGAGAAGACCCCCACACAATAATAGTGAAGTTCCATGATTTCCAGGGAAAAGAAAATATTTTAAGCATGGCAAGAAGCAAGCAGAAGGTAGAGTACCACAATAACCTGATCAGAATTTCCCACGACTACTCAGTAGCCACGGTGACAAAAAGTAGGAGATGGGGGAAATTCTTCACAGTGCTGCATGAAAGGAAACTACAGCTACAATTGCAGTTCCCAGCTCGCATGTCTATATTTTGAAAGGGCAGATACATGTTTTTTCAAGATCTAGCAGACCTTGAAATCTTCCTAAAGACCAACTGCCCAAGTCAGTCGGAAAACAATTGACAAAGGGACGCTAAGGAGTAACATCGTTAACACAGTATTGTTTTATTCTTATTTGTCACTTAATAGGATTACTAAGGAGACAGGGCTATGATTTAATGGAGATAAGGTTAAAGAGAGAGGGGTTTTGGTTCTTTACGGAGAATGGCTCTTTGAACTGTTTGTGCTGCGATAAATTGTGTATGCGATGTAATAGTGTGTGGAACATACTAACTAGGTGCCGATAAGGCAGACCTAACGCATAGCCTCGGGCACAGCCATCACAAAGGGGAAGGGGGCAGGGAGGGAGGGGAGGTGTTTTGTGAAACTCCACAGGGCAAGCCCACCACAAAAGGGATTAAATGTTTAAGTTTGGGGGTGGAGTTGGGGGTAAATATTATGTCAAGGGTTAATGGTCACACTGTAACAAAAGCTGTAGGGGGTCAATCCCAAGAGCAAATAATAGGAGTAGGCAGTCTATCGAGGGGGTTGAAAGCAAAGAAATAAGCACTAAAGAGGAGAAGAACATTGTGTAAACCTGAGTTGAGAGCCTCAAGACAGCATATAAGGGGGAGAGGAAACACTAATTTTACCAGTCCAGGGAATAAACAGATTTTAAAAATAAGATGGCTAGCAAATTAAAAACATCTGCCTTAAATGTTAGGGGTTTAAACTCTCCTGTCAAGTGCAGGAGGGTGAAGGATCTTTTGTGGGAATCCAGGTGCGACATCTTTTTTTCCCCAGGAAACACATGTGTTGGAGAAAGATTTGTTCAGGTTTAAAAATAAGAAAATAGGGGAATTATTTGTGTCTTGTGCCCCCCCCCCAAAAAAAAGCAGGAGTCATGATAGGAGTAATGGCAACCGGTGACTTTAAACCACAGCGAATAGTTAGGGATGACGAGGGCAGATTCCTTATGATTAATGGGATTTTCGATGAGGGTAAATACCTCATTAGTTAACATTTATGCTCCCAATGAAGGTACCCTACAGTTCTTTCAGAAGTACATCCCTAAAATTTTAGATCAGGTAACAGATAGAAAAATAATTCAGGGAGACTTCAATATACTGCTCTCATGGAGGGACTGCTCGAGTTCGAAGTCCCTAAATGGTTGGCAAACAAAAATAAGCCAATTGTTGGCTGATAGTGGTTTGATAGAGGTATGGAGATATCAAAATCCACAGGAAAGGGATTACACATTTTATTCAATACCCCATAGAGTTTTTACAAAGATTGACCATATATTAGTCCCGCAAAGGGAGGTAGAGTTATGTGGAAAAGCTTATATATTGCATCAGACGTTATCGAACCATCTTGGCCTGACAGCAACTTTTCATTGGGGCCTCCAGGGTACACTGGTAGGAAGAACACAATGGTAAATGGACAGATTGCTCTGTCAAAACATTTTTTTTCAAGAACAGTTAAAACAGAATATCAAGGACTGTTTTGAGTTGAATAAGGGATGGTTAACTCCCCAAGTATGCTTTGGGAAGCAGCTAAGGCTGTAATTAGAGGAAATGTGATTGCCTTGAAAGCAGCAATCCTAAAAAAAAAAAAGGAAGTTTGAAAGGGGTTATACGAGCAGTTAAGAGTAGCAGAATGTAAATTAAAACAGTATCCATCTCAGAAGCTCCATAAAGAATTATTAAAATTAATGGAAACAATCAACACAGAGGAAATACTAAAACAACTAGAAAATTAAAAATAATTAGAAGTAGGTACTTTGATCAAAATAATAAATCAGGGAGGGCCCTGGCAAGGCTCTCAAAAAAGGCAGTGCAAAAACATTATATCACAGAAATTCAGAAGGCAGATGGAACTAGTATAAAAGACACAGAAGAAATTAAGGAGGAATTTAAAAAATTTTATGCAGTTATATACCATGACAAACCCACAAAAGGACGCAATAGATACATTCTTGAAAAAATACAAACTCCACAAATTAAATGCAACTCAAAAATAATTCATAAACTCCTTGATAGACATTAAGGAAGTCATAGAAGTTATAAAAGATATGACAAAAAGTAAAGCAGCAAGCCCAGATATGTTGCCTAGTGAATTTTATCAATGTTTTGTGAGCGACATAGCCGTAACATTGACCAAATCATTCAATCAAGTTCTGAGGGAAAATGCCATGCCCCCATCCTTTTTTTGGGCCAGGATAACAGTCATTCCGAAGCCAGGCCGGGTATTAGATCAGTGTGGTAATTACAGGCCTATCTCATTAGTAAATAGCAATTAAAAAATATTTGCCAAATGCTTGGTCAACCATTTGGCAGGAATAACAGGGGAACTGGTCCATGTAGACCAGGTGGGTTTTATTCTGGCATGCCAAGGAACAGACAACATCCGTAAAGTAGTTAATATAATGCACCACCTGAGTAAAACAGTCTCTGTAATAGTCTCAGCAGATGTGGACAAGGCCTTTGATAGGGCGGAGGCACTATATCTAATTCCAAATTATGTCGGTGATGGGCTTTGGGGGCAACTATCTCAATTGGATAAAGACAATCTACAGAGAACCATAGTCCAGGGTACTTATTAAAAATGGCACATCGGCCATCTTCAGATTGTCACGAGGAACTAGGCAGGGATGCCCTCTATCGCCTTTACTCTTTGATTTGGCCCTGGAGGGGTTGGCCTGTGCAATTGGACAATTAAGGCTGTAACTATTGGCAGAGAGCAATATAAGATAGCACTCTTTGCAGATGATATGCTAGTCTTTGTAAGTGATCCAGTGAATTCGGTCCCAGCCCTTACCGGCCTGATTGACGCTTTCAGCCAGGTATCTGGCTACAAAATCAATTTTGAATAATCACAAGCCTTGATCTATGGAGCCAAACAGGAACAAATTCAAAGTATAAGAGCGATAGTCCCATTCGAAGAGCAAAGAGAAAAAAATAAATATCTGGGCATACAGTTAACCAAGAATCTTAAAAATCTTTATAAAAAGAATTTCCCGGGATTGTTATAGAAGGTTAGAGTGGAAGCAGTAGCGTAGAAAGACCTGGCTTGTATTTGGATGGGAAAGTTGAACTTATTTAAAATAATAGCCGTGCCAAAATTCCTATATCCAATGATGGCGCAATCATTCTTCCTCCAAGTTGACAAGTTGCTTGCACAGGTGGTGTGGTCTCACAAAAAACCTAGAATAAGGAAAGAAATGCTGATGAGATCCAAAGAGGCAGGAGGACTAAACCTCCCGGACCTCAGGCTTTATCATAAAGCAGCATTACTCAGTGTGCTCAAGGCCTGGTACTACAAGCCAGAACATCTGAAATGGGCCCAACAGGAGGCATCAAGTTTAAGGGTGGACAGCTTTAAAAGCTATTTAACTGATACAGGCCAAATAGAAGGAAAGGTATGGAGGGAACATCCTTTTGTTTGGGAGGCTTGGGGTAATTGGAAGGCAATCCTAACAAAAATTGAGGCCTTGCTGTAATTGAGGCCTCGCTGTAATCACCAGTGGACCTGAGAATTTTAGCAGCTCAAAATACGGTGGCATGACTGCGAAAAAAGCTCCACCAAAAGCAAATTTATAGGGTGAAACAGCTGTTTGTTGAGGGGGTCTTTGTTACGCAAGAATATTTGGAAGCTCAATTACAAACTCAGATAGACCCTTTTCAATACTTGAATTGAAGAGTGCTTTCGCACAGCTAGGGACAATTAAAAAATATACCAGGGACCCAAATAAGATAGAAAGAATTATATTTGAAACAGCTGGTAATAGGGGTAGGCTAGGGAGGATTTACAGAGAATTAAAGTCATTGTGGTATAAGAAGGAACTGAGTTACATCGAACGCTGGGAGAAAGACTTAGGCATGAAATTCAGGGAACCACAAGTGAGACAAATCATTTCCCATTTTAACTCTTGTGCATCCTCACTGGAGGCAAGTCACAAGTAAAGCCCAAGTAACGATATTACATGACATGGCACAATTTAAATATATGGATAAAGGGGAAAGGGGGAGGAGCTGGCGTGGGTGTGGGGAAGTGGGGTTATTCCTCCATTGATGGTGGCCCTGTCATAAGATTCAAAGCATATGGAGGGTGGCATGGGGCTTTATGGAAGCTATGGCAGGGTTTCTGATCCCATTTCGACCGGAGACAGCACTCTTAGGATTGTACCCGGAACAATCTATAATGAGGAAATGTAGGGAACCATGCACAATATTTACTCTGGCAGTGATTAATGTAATTGCATGGAATTAGAAGTCAGACAACCCCTTAAAAGAGGGGGAGTGGTTGAACTGTATCTGGTATGTTTTTTCAATGTTAAGACTTATGGCGAAACTGCAAGGACATATAGAGAAGCTGCAGGTTCAGTGGTTCCCTTGTCTATGGGTAATTCAGGACTAGGGATGGGTGAAAGCGGTTCAGCAGTTCGGTGTTCGGCCCGAACTCAGCCTGTTCAGACTACCAAACGCGACCACGAATCCGAACGTGAACATACCGAACAGAACAGAACATCGAACGGTGAAATGGCGAACATACCGAACAGAACAGAACACCGAACGGCGAAATGGCCGAACAGTTCAGTCGGTTCAGATCGCGTTCGGTTGTGTTCGGGTGGCTAAAACATGGTCTACTGACAGGTCACTGGAAGGTCAAATGTAGCAGGGAGGGGGAAGTCATCTGATTCATCTAGGAGCAGACTTCCAGGCACCAGGGGTGGAGGGTGGATAGTGGCTTGGAATAGCAGCCAGCCTGCTGAATCACAATCTCTTTTCGCCTCAGACCACTGGCTTGGCAGTCTGCGATTGGCCATGGGCTAGGCTGCACGGAGCCAATGGGGCTTGCGGTGAGGCGGGCGCAGCAAGAAAAAAAATTGTCTGGGTCTCAATTCATGATCTGTGAGGACCTTGTAGGCTTCTACCCAACCTGAGGAGGAGATCTGCCTGCCCCTCCCCCTCCCAAGCACCAGCAAGACCTCCACACACCCCACCAGCTCTTAGCCCCGACAATGTGGAGCAATCGAGTAAGATATGAGCTACCATATCTTCCTTGCCGCTTTTACACATCTGGCACTTCTGGAACTCATGAGGTATACCCTTATACCTTCCCTCTACGGAGGCAGAAGGAAATGTATGCATATGCATTCTGGTGAATGTGGTACTTATTGCAGGGTCTGACCACTTAAAAAGATAGAAAGAGTCTGGGCGTGGCTCAGCATAAATCACCATACCTGGGGTAACCTTCTGTGCAGCTAGCAAACCCCCTTCAGATTGGAAGCATTGATCTAAATTCTGGTGTAGCTGAATCACTATAATATTCATCTACTGCAGAATTTTGTTCCAATATGTTAACAGATTTCT
>QEPC01006862.1:376480-438749 GCA_003113815.1 Sphenodon punctatus
TGTGTGTGTGTGTGTGTGTGTGTGTGTGTGCCCGGGCGTTTGGTCATGCAGTGTGTCCCACTGCGGGTCCGCTGTGTGTGTGTGTGCATGTGCGTGTGCTGTGTGTGTCGGCTGTCAGCCTGTTCTCCCTCTTCCCCCCTCCCTTCCTGTTTCCCTTGTGTGGGCGTTCCCTTGTGTGCCTTTTGGCTTCGTTTGCCCTCAGACGGCCATGTCTGTGTCCCGCCCCTGCCCGGTGCCTTGTGGGCGTTTTGCGCCAGGCGGGGGTTCGGCTGCACGTCTGTTGTGCTGCCCCGGTCCGCGATGGTTTGGCCCGGTTCCCGCCCGTGGTCCCGTTCCCGGCACGTCTGTTTGGGTCGCTTTTCCACCCCCGCGCGTGGTTGCACTGTTCACCCCCTCTGGGGGTTCACTGTGGTGAACCGCCTGCCCGTAACGTCTGAAATCACCCACAGTATCTGGTGGTGAGTTTTATTTGAATCTCCTTGACCTCAAGTGTAAAGGCACAGCCATTCATGTGCTGCCATATCTTCTTTTCCTCTTTCTTGCCTATATGCATTGCTAGGTCTTTCCTCCACTTTTCCATATATACAATTTTTGGTCATATAACACCTTTTTTAGTTCCTTGTAGAATCTACCTGCATTTTTACTCTGCTCGAATAACACCTTTTCTAGTTTGAAAGGGTCTCTACCAAAGTGCCCTTTGTTTTGCAAAGTCGTACAGCAATTCCTTAACTAGATAGATAGATAGAAATGTATTCAATATGGGCTTTCGCCATGGCCAACATAAAGAACGAATAAACATACAGAAAAGGAAAGCATACGAAAACAGCAGATATGTATAAAATATGCCAAAAGGTATTAACAACACAGCTAAAAAGTATCACTTAAAAATTGTATGCTATATTAAAATGTAACCAAGTTACAGAATAAAATCAAACGTCAGAGAAGTTGCAGAATAGTATGCCATTAGATGGTAATTGACATAATTTAAATAGGTCATACTAAATCAAGCTAAATGTCATAATGCCATGATACAAACAATCGGAGCATGGCAAACCAGTCCAACCTTGCAGTAGGGCAGGAAAAAATAAGCTTTACATATTTCCAGCTGCAGTGCTGCAATTTGCCTTTTAGCTATAAGGAGTTAGCTGGGCATGAATAAGCACTCGTCTTTTAGCGGCCAAGAGGAGGAACGTCGTTACAGAAACCAAATTGTTCTCATGGGATAAGGTAGTTAGATATCTGAAAAGTTCAAGAGGATTTGTTGATCCATCTTGTATGAGAGGAGTTAACTAAACATGTCTCAAACAGACGTAATAAGGGCATCTTAATAAAATATGTTCTGTTGATTCGATTTCTATCAAAGAACATTGACATTTTCTGTCTTGGAATGGTGTTCTGATAAGCCTGCCTTCAACCACCACAGATTGAAGAAGTTCAAAGTGGAGGAGATTATAATATCGCCTCAGTTGCTTATTACTTACTAAGTCTAAAAATGGTTCTCTGTTGAATGCAACTTTGCTCTTAGCTAAGGAGGGAGCAACCCTCCACTCTTTCAGAGAAGCTAGGTCCTCTTGGATTGCTACATCTTTGGACCTTTGTTCAATGGCCTTCTTGATGGCCAGTGCAGTATAGCCCTGAAAATGTTGTTGGGAAAAACCCAACCTGGTCAAGGACAATGCCAATATCCTTGCCCAGTGATATACTCTGGCCCCCTCATGATTCAATTTTTCTTTCAAACATAAAACTTGTAACAAATCTTGGGGGTCAATTCCTTAACTGCAAGTATTGAAATCTTTTAACTGTTTCCTGCAGTATTCCCTCTATCTTTTGAAGGTATAGGAATTCTCCCTTGAGAAATAACTGCTGCATTCTTACCATGCCTTTATTCTTAAGTTTAACCCGTAAAGTAACAGCTAACTTGTTCTTTTGCATTTGCACTGAATCTTTGGGAGTATAAGGGGAGGTCCCTATCTGGATTCCCATCTTCTTTTGGATTGTTGTCCACTATTTTAATAGTGTACCTGTAAAGGGGTGATCCTTTATGTGCCATTTGACTGCAGTGCTTTTGTCTACAATAATCTTTTTTAAAGACTGCACCTGTAGGAGCTCCCGCTCTAGTCCTACCCATTCCAGAGCATGTGTTTCATGTAACCAGACTGGGATTGCCCCCAAAGCTGACGCTTATGGTAGAGTCTCATATCAGAGACATTTATACCCCCTGAGTCCTTTGGTCTCATTAAAGCCAATTTCCTAATTCTAGGGTTTTTCCCGTTCCAGACTAGATCTTTAATAAGAGAGTCACATTCCTTAAAGAAGGAATTCAGGAGATGGATTGGCAGTCATGAACTTATACAGGATTTTTGGAAGTACCATCATCTTAAAAGATTAACTCTGCCAATCCAGGAGAACATTAAATTCTTCCATGGTATAAATTCCTCTTTGAGCTTCTTTATCAGGGGAATAAAGTTTACTTTGTAGAGGTCTTTTAGGTTTTTGGTTAGTGTGACTTCCAAGTATTTAAGGCCTGATTCGCTTATTGTAAATGGAGAGAGATTTTTCAACCGAGCCTCTTGTTTCGGGTCTTGTCCAAATAATAATGCAAATGATTTCTCTTTATTGATCGAATAACCTGAAATTTCCCCAAAATTGATCTATTATTTTTATCATCTCTGGCAGGAAAACTATCGGATCTGTAATGTATAGAAGGAGATTGTCAGCATACAAAGGGTATTTTCAGACTTACGAGATCACAGTCAACCACATTGAACCACGGTCAATCCCGTGGCAGGGCCAAAGCGCCCTGAACGTCTGTTTCGGGGGTGCCAGATGTTCACCACAGTCAATCCCCACCAGGGGTCGAAAATAACCACGCTTCCGGAGCTCCTACCTGGACCATCTCCGAAAGTGTGGTCAAAGCGATTCCCACCAGGAAACAAAAAAAAGTAACGACTGAATGGCAACCACCGGCCGGAATCAAGCAACATGATTCCAAGTCGTGGTCCTGTCGTGGTCTCGCTCCCGTCACCTCAGTTTGGAGCCTCTCTTGCCCATGGGGGTTGGTTAGCTGGTTCACCACCGCTGGGAATCCACTGTGGTGAATCGGGTGCCCGTAAGTCTGAAAATACCCAAAGAAAGCTTGTACATGTGCTCTCCTACCTCCACTCCTTTTATGTTTTTATTTTGCCTAATCGCATTTGCCAGTAACTCTAGAACCAGGTTGAATAGCAAAGGCAATAGTGGACAGCCTTGTCTAGTCCCACGCTGCAATTAAAAAGTATCAGTAAGGGTGCCATTTATTAATAGACTGGATTGGGGCTTCTTGTAGATTGCCTTAAACCACATTAGGAAGTTGCCCTCGAAACCCATCTTTTCTAGTAGCAAGAAGAGGCATTTTAGCTCAACAAAGTCAAAGGCCTTCTCAGCATCTGCAGTTATTATCATAGCGGGTATTTTTTGTTGGTGAAGGGCATGAATTATATTGGCCATTTTGCGAATGTTATCTTTCCCTTGCCTGCCAGGGATAAATCCAGTTTTATTTTTATGGATGACTTCAGATATTATTGCTCTCAGCCTATTAGCCAGAATTTTAGCAAAGAATTTAAAATATGTATTGAGCAGGGAGATAGGCCTATAGCTGCCACAGATCTCTGCTGGTCTCCCAGGTTTTGGAATTAGAGAAACCACTGCATTGTAAAAGTTATGAGGCATCTCTGAAGATTCTAAAATGTTATTGAATATCTCCATCAGATATGGGACTAATATATTTGAAAATGCTTTGTAGAACTCATTGGTGAAGCCATCCGGAGTCCGGACCACTGGCCTTGTTATTTTTTGCTGAATCTATTACCTCCTGTACATCATGCATTTCTCTGTATTTGGGGCATTTAAGAAAGCCTTTTGAGCTTCATTCAGTTTACGGCTCTGGATGTTATTTATGAAGGCTGCTATCTCAACCTCCTCTGGATTTGTAGAGGTATAGATTTTTTTATAGAATTCCATAAATGTTTCTCTGACCTTTTCAGGCTCCCTGAAACAATTCCCCTGATTATTCGTGATCAATGGATTTTTTGTGATTTCTTTTGTTCGATTTTTACTAATCTTGTTAGGGTTTTCCCCACCTTGTTATTGTTTTCAAAGAAATGTAAGTTAATCCTCTGGAGTTGGCCTTTAACTTTTTCCAGCTCCAATCCATTAATGATTTCTTAATTTTTGACAATTTCCTGCCTTAGAAGCGTGTATGGAGTCAACTTTTTTAATGCCTCTAGTTTTTGGAGAGTTGCATGTCTTTCTTTTGCATACTGCCTTCTGTCTTTTAGGATCTTAGCTTGCAGTGCAATAATTTTGCCTCTGATGACAGTCTTGGCAGCCTCCCATAAGATGGCTGGCAAACTAACTGAGTTTTCATTTAGTTCAAAATATTCTAGGAGATCCTTCTGCACCTGAGTTCTGTTTCTTTCATTCTTAATAATACTTCTTTTAAGCTTCCAGGAGGTGAACATTTTTTTCAACCCCTGTATCTTTAAAGATAGTAATCACAACATTGTGATCAGATAAAACCACAGGGAGGATATAGGATTTCTGAGCTCTATGAATCTCAGCCTTCTCTAATAGTACCAGATCAATTCGAGTATAGCTGTTATGTACAAGGGAATAGAATGTGTAATAGACCCATTTAATAGGGTTGGGCAAAATGCGTTGGAGTGCTTCTGCCACAAGAAACTGAAAGCGGCATTCAAAGAAGCAGGAGAGACCTGCAGCAGAATACAAATGGTGCCGGAAGTGCTCGAAGTGGAGAAAGAGCAGGCCGTATCTGAATCAGAGGCAGAGGAACAAGGACAGGGAACCCGGAAAAAAATTCTGCTGCAAATGAAGATGGAACTACAAACAAAAATGAGGCACATCAAATCAGCAGTAGAAGAAGGGAACCAGAAGTAGGAAGGGATGATGAAAACAGTAGAGGTGGCTGAAGAGAGAATATCAGCACTGTAGGATCAATATCTGACTACCCAGGAGCTGCTTGACAAATGCAGAGGTGAGACAGCTTTCTTACTATCAAAATGTGAGGACTTAGAAAACCATTCCCGCAGAGGAAACCTGAGGTTTAATGGAGTCAAAGAGTCAGGAGGGGCAGAAAGGATAAATGAATTAATATGTGCCCTGCTGAAAGAAAACTTTCCTGAAGAGGGGCACTTCCATTCTTCACCAATTGATAGGGCCCACAGAACAGAGTGCCCTGCTCAAAAAGACTCAGGGTATTTTCAGATGTTACGAGATCACGCTCAACCACAGTGAACCACGGTCAGTCCCAAAGCGGGGCCAAAGCATCCAGAACGTCTGTTCAGCAGCTGCCAGATGTTCATCACAGTCAATACCCACATGGGGTCAATATCAACCAAGCTTCTGGAGCTCTCCGCCGGACCATCTCAGAAAGCGTGGTCAAAGACATTCCCAACAGGAACCAACAAAAAGTAATGTCTGGCCAGCAACCACTGGCCAGAATCAAAGGAAAGGATTCCCAGCTGGGGACAAAGCATGCAGTGTCACTGCCAGGCAACAAGAAACAACACAGGCAGAGGAGGGAGATTTACAGGGCACACAGCAGCAGGGGGACGGGGCGGGATGGAGTGAGGCAGAAGGGAGAGGCTGTGGAGGGTGATAGAGCAAGGGAGGAGGAGGAGGAGGAGGTGGTAGAGGCATGGGCGGGGGAGGAGGCAGTCGTGCTGTACCTGGAGGTGGTGGAGGGACAGCAGCAGCAGCAGCTGGGACGGGCTGACCCGGCGCCTTCTGGGTGTTTTGACCACGCCGGGAATCGCCGGCATGTCTGTTGTGCTGCCCTGGGCCGTGATCTGCCAGCCCAATTCCCTGCCATGGTCCCGGTCCCATCACATCTGTTTGGGTCTTTTTTTGACCACAGGCAGTGGTTGTTCGGTTCACGCCCGCTGGGAATCCACTGTGGTGAATTGGGACTGCGTAACGTTTGAAATCACCCTCAGATCCACCTCACCCCATAATAGTAAAATTCACAAACTATCAAACTAAGGAGGAGATTTTGAGAGCTGCCAGAGTTAAAAAGAAATTGTCATACCAACAACAAAATATAAAAGTGTTTCCTGACTATGCTGCAGAAACAGTTAAAAAAAGAATGAAATGGAACAAGTACTTTGGGGAACTGAGTGAGAAAAATCTAAAACCAAGGTTGCTATTTCCAGCTAAAATGACGATTATAGAAAATGAGAGGAGGAAATTTTTTGATGCCACAGAAGATCTAAAGGTTTTCCTGGCAGTTCACCCGGCAGTGCCAAATGCAAGTCATTAAGTCTAGTGAAGCCTGAAAGGCATTTACAGAATAAAAACTGGAGAAAAATATAATAAAAGGAGAAAGCCTCAAGATTGAAATGAAGAAGCAAAGAACTGAGACAGAGCAGGGGAACATGGAATGTGGGTATTTTCAGACGTTACGAGATCACGCTCAACCACAGCGAACCACGGTCAAACCCGCGGCAGGGTCAAAGTGCCCTGAACATCTGTTAAGCAGCCGCCAGATGTTCACCACAGTCAGTACCCACATGGGGTCAAATTCAACCATGCTTCCGAACCTCCAGGCCGGACCATCTCCGAAAGCGTGATCAAAGAGATTCCCAGTGGAAAACAATAAAAAGTAACATCTGGATGGCAATCACTGGCTAGAATCAATAAAAATGATTCCCAGCCAGGGACAAAGCATGCAGCGTTGCTGCCAGGCAACCAGCAACAAAACAGGCCACAGAGGGAGCTTTAAAGGGCACACGGCAGGAACCAGGACGAGCCGCCCCGGCGCCTTCAGGGTGCTTTGACCATGGCCTGGCCCGGGATCAGCATAATGTCTGTTGCGCTTCCGCGGGCCATGGTCTGCCGGTCTGATTCCCTGCCATGGTCCCACTCTCGTCACGTCTCTTTGGGGCTTTTATTGACCGTGGGGGGTGGTTGAATGGTTCACCACTGCTGGGAATCCACTGTGGTGACTCTGGACTGCGTAACATCTGAAATCACCCACTGTTAGGGGGTTTAAAGGTTTATAAAAGTTTTGGGGATAGAGGATCAATAGTAAATAGTTGGCTTGTTCAAACAAGAATGGATATTAAAATAAAGGGGGGAAAATTGAGCTGGGGGTGGAGGGAAGAAGGGAACATCGCGGGTTTCAAAACCAGGTGTCAGGACTCCCAGAGGATCCCTAAAAAGGTTAGGGGGGGAGCATGAAGAACTGGCGAAATAGCCAGCAAGGAGGAGGGAGTGGGGGGGGGGCAGCTTAGAAATATATGAAAAGGAGATGCAAAAGAAGAGGGGGTAATGGGAAACAGAGGCTCACACACAAGAATAGAGATGAAACAAAAGGGAAAACAATCTACAGGAAATAGGTGTTATAAAGGAGAAGGAGAGCAGGACTTAAAACAGCAGTTAGACATTACAGACAAGGGCAGAGAGAATTTTAATTTCTGTTGGAGTAAAGAGGGGAGGAATCCTGGAATGAATATGTTCCCAATGGATGGGTGAAATTAAAACAGTCACAATTAATGTCAGAGGTCTAAACTCCCCACAGAAAAGGAAAAGGGTGAGGGATTTTCTGGAGGAACAAGGGGCTGACAATTTCTTCCTTCAAGAAACGCATCTTTTGGATAAAGATGTTTCTAGATTTGCTACTGCAAGGATAGAGGGCTTGCATGCCTCGTGTTCCAAAAAGAAAAAAGCAGGGGTCATAATAGGATTTGCTAAAAAAAAAGAACTTTGAAATTGAGAAATTGAGGAGGAGGAGGAGGAGGAAGGGGCAGCGTTGGAGGGAGAACAGGCAGAGGAGGGGGAGCAGGGGGTCATGCTGAGGATGGAGGAGGTGCAGGGACAACACCCGCAGCAGCCGGGACATGATGCCCCGGGGACAACAGCCGGACCAGGGGAGGCGGAGGCACCCCAGAAACTGGTAAGGGGAATCAAGGGGAGGGGAACGGGGGCTCAGGGGCACCCAAGGTGGGCACGGGGCATGCCTGGGTGCCAGGCAGGGAGGAGAGGGAAGGGGCACCCTGCAAGGGGGCCAGACCCGCACCCAACCCTATACCCCCCACCCCCTGTCCCCACAGACATGGAAAAGGGCCCAGGCGGACGAGCCCCTGGAGGACACCAGCCCTGCCCGGGTGGAGGAGGAGGAGGAGGAGGACCCACAGTGGAGAAGAAGGAGGAAGGCCTACCACAGAGGGGGCCAGTGGGGGCTCCAGGAGACCTGGGACTTCATAAGGCTATAGGGGACCCTGGAGTACCAGTTGGAGCTCGCGCTCAACCAGCACAACCAGCATGTCTACCAGGACATAGTGCGGGACATGGAGGCAGCGGGGCACCATTGCACCATGGCACAGTGCTGCTCCAAGGCCAAGGAGCTAAAGAGGGGATACAAGGACAACAATAGGCGGTCCGGACAAGGTGCCCAGACCTCCCCATTCTACGATGCCTTGGACCACATCCTGCACATAAAGGGGTCCATAGTCAACCCAAGGCTCATCGGGAGTGCTGTGGTCCAGGGAAGGGAACAGGCCGAGGTACCCCCTCCACTTGCCACCCCCAGGTAGACATGAGTTCCAGGGCCCCAGACCCCCAGGGGGAACACCCCGGGACCTCCGGCACCTGCAGGCCCCCATGACAGCAGCCCGGAGAGCACACCCCCCCAGACCGGGCACATGGAGTCCGAGGCCAGCACCCTCATCACCCTCAGCCAGTGGTCCATGGGGGAGCACTCCCACACCAAGGGGCCGGCCTCGGAGGGATCTGAGACGGACATTGAGGGTAAGTGGGTGACCCTGAGGGCGGTGGAACCGGGCCCACGGGGTCAAGGGCCAAGGTGGGGGTGGGGACGGATGGGCCAGGGCCAGCCCCAGCCCCCCACAGGCAAGGCAGGAGGGGGCCCCTCCCCAGGTCACCCAACCACACACCCCTACACCCACAACCCCCCTCCTCACCTGCAGGCCATGGAACACCCCGGGACCAAATCCAGGTGACCTAGCAGGAAGCTGCCCAGGAGCCCAGCCAGCAGGTGCAGGAACTAGGTGAGGCAGGCGGTCCGGTAGGGAGGCCACTACGGGGTGCAGAGAGGACGCATCCAGGCAGTCAGAGGCGGTGGGATGGGCTGGGGTTGAGGGGTGGGGAGGGTCCAGGAGAGACACATGGGGGCCCGAGGGGCCCCTGCCCCATCCCGGGCAGGGGTCAGGGGCCCGGGGCAGGATCGGACTCACCTTCCTGTACCAACAGGGCAACACTGGCAGCCGGCATCCCCAGGGCCTGTGGCCCCAGCACAGTGCATGAGGGAGTACCGGGCACGGGTCCTCAGGCAGAGGGAGGAACAGGTGGAGGAGATCATCCAGACCTCAGAGGAACAGGGCGAGAGGATGATAGCGGCCGTGGACCAGATCGAGGGGGCCATCGAGTGGTCCCTGGAGTGGGCAGAGGTGAGAGACAGGAGGCTCCAGGCCAAGGTGCACCTGGAGAAGAGGCGGGAGCGCCGGGAACACTGCAGGCAGGTGGAGGTGCTCAGGAGGATGGAGCAGGCCATCACAGGCATGGTGCGGGAGAACTCAGCAAAGATGGATAGGTCCCACGATATTGGGACCTCCCTGCTCCTACATGCTGGCATGATGTGTGCCTATGTGATGGCAGGCGCACCCCCGGGTACCCTCCCTTCCCAAGTCCAAATGCTGGGACCCTCGGTGGCCCCGCCCTCTGCCCAGGTGCCCCAGCTGCCACCGCGCCCTCAGGGGCCACGCAGCTGCCTCCCGGTGCCCCCTGCACTCTGGAGGGTGCAGCCTCCCAGGGGGCCACCCCGGGTCCTGGTCCACCTGTCTCCCCCACTGGCGGAGCCCCTGCCGGACCAGGAGGTGGCACAGGTCACTTCAGGGAACACAGACAGTGGGGGGAGGAAAGCTCACAGGGCTCCATGGCCCGCACCGGGCACTCATTGGGATGACCAAGGAAACAAGGGGGATTGGGGGGAAGGGGTGGGAGGGGGAGGGCAGTGTGATGGGGCACTGTAGGGGACAGGGCACAACCTGGGTGAAGGGTCAGGGTGGATGTGCACACATGGGTGCAATAAATGGTGCTTAAAATATTATGGCTGCCGGGCCCATTTGTGGGTGAGGGGGGGCAACCGTGCAGGGGCATGGCCAAGGTACCCCAGGGGGTGGGCCTGGGGGGGGAAGCCCTCACACCTGGGCCCCCTGGCCGATATGCCTTGCCAGGGCATCCCAGATCCGCTTTGCATAACAGAACTCCCTGGGGTTCTCAGCGTTCACGTACAGGGGCACCGGACCGGGGTCCCGGTTGGGCTCGGGGTACTCCAGGGCTGCCCCCTCTGTCTCGCATACATTGTGGAGCACACAACAGGCACCGATCACCTGGGCCAAGGTCGCCACGGTGCAATCAAGCCAGCCAGCAACACTCCTCCAGCGCTGCTTGAGGGCCCCAAAGGCATGCTCTACCATGGTCCGGATGGAGCACAGGCGGGTATTGTATAGCACCTCTTCAGGGGTCCACGGTACAGGGTAGACCTTCATCAACCACCGAGTCAGGGAGTAGGCAGGGTCCACCAGGATACAAGGGGGCTTCGGGACCCCCCCGATCCAACTCACGCCCATGTCAGTGAAGTCCCCCCGGAACATCTGGGCATAGAAGGGGGAGATGGTCATGATCCTGGCATCGTGACTGCGGCCGGAGTTGCCCATGTAGATGTCTATGAACCCGCCCCGGTGATCCACCACCCCTGCAGCTGCAGGGAGTAATAGCCATGCCTGTTCACATACTCTAGTGCCTCCCCCGAGGAGGGGTGGAGTATCTCTATGTGGGTGCCGTCCATGGCTCCCATGCAGTTCGGGAAGCCTTCGGCCATGAATCCCACCATCACGGCCCCCTGGTCCACCAGCTGGATAGTTCTGTCCATGAGCACACCCTCCACCACCTCACACACATCCCGGAGGATACAGGCGACAGTTCTGAGCCCTACCCCGAAGTGCTGGGACACAGACCGGCAGGAGTCGGGCATTGCTAGGGCCCAAACCCCTATTTCCACCCTGACTGGACCATGGGGATGAGAGTCCGCATGGAGGTGTGCTGATGCTCCAGCCAGGGTGTAAGGAGCTCCACTAGGTGGAAGAGGGTGCGCTTTTCCATCCTGAAGTGGGCCCTCCAGGTTGGCTCTTCCCACTGGGCCAGCACCCTAGCCCACCACATCTTTGGGTGCTCTGCGACCCATAGGCATCTGTCAATGGGCATAGCAAGCAGGGTAGCCCGGCGCATGATCTCCCTTGCCCACAGGAGGCGTCTAGCAGCCTCGCAGAGCGCTGCGGGCCAGGTCCGGCTCCGGCTCACAGCCTGCCAATCTGCCCTAGAGACCCTCTGTGCCCTGAGGCAAGCACGGGCTCTCCTGCACCCGTGGTGTGCCCTGCGGGCCCTTGCAGCTCTCCAGGCCAGGGAAACCTGCAGCCGGACAGCCAGGTGCACCTCCGCGGTAAGGAGGTGCAGTTGCTCTGTGTAGTCATGGACCCACTCGGCTGCGACCGCTAGGTGCATCCAATAGGTGACTGCCCTGTCCCGCTGCATGGTGGTGGGGCCACAGGGCGGGAGATGAACTGCTATACAGGGCCTTTGATGGCAGGGCTGGCCGGGGGGCGGGCCCCTAGCCGGGCGCCCCCCCATGGGGGGCCGGGATATGATTGCGTGCAATTGGGTACACTTGCAGGCAGTGCACCGGGCCTCGCCCCTGCACGGGCATGCGGGTCTGCATGCTCCCTGAGCAGCTGCATTCCATCAGGCATCACCACCACCCTTCCCCCCCTGTTTGCTACAACTTGGCATTGGAGGTCCGATTAGCTGGACAGTGTGTGCTATTGTGTTATGCAGCTGTTCTGGGTCTTCAGCCCACACTTCACTCCGTTCTGCAACACTTTTGCTGCCTGTGGCCTGTTGTCCCATCCCTGAGACCCACCGGGGTCCCCCCCCAGACCGTGATGGTATGTGGGCCCCCTGTCCTTGGTATTATTCTCCCTGTCTCTCTGGACCATGTCTGGTTGTCCATTCACCAGGCTCCTGCTTCCCAGCCCACATGGGGCGCCCATATCTGGACCTTCTGCGAGACCATGTCTCCGTGCGACCTGTGGCATACCCCAGCCATGCAGCTGCTCCTGGGCAGCCCTGCCAGCCATGTGGGTGCCTTTGCGAGATTGGACTTCGCTACTTCGGCTATGAGGTGAGCGCTCGTGATTGCTGGCTGCATATGAACACCCTGGGGCTCGTTCGCTTCCCCGATGGGCACCTCCCGGAAAAGCGGTGTACTCATGTGCCCTGGTCCGGAGCTGATACCGTGTCTGCCCTGAGTGTGTGCAGCCTGGGTGCCTTCACACTGTGCCTTGCTGAGGTGGGCCCTTCCTTGGCCGTGTCCTACTTTGCCTGTGTTCATGGGGTGTGTGGATACCAGCGCACCCGTGGGGCAGTGTACCACCGGCTGCTGGAGCTGGGACAGCTTCCTTGGCCCCCTTCTTCTGCCTGCTGTGTGGCAGAGCCTTCCACAGCAGAGCGGTTGGCTCTTCTGGGGGTGTGGTCACGGTCGGATGTGCAGTTGGGGCTGTCCCTGCAGGACCCCTTCGAGGCCTACTACCTGATAGCCCACCACATGTCTGTTGGGGTACCACTGGGGCTTGATCCATTGGCCCCACCTGGTTCACCGAGTGGGGCACCCATCCCCAGGGCCCATGGTGGCCCCCATCAGCAGCCTGTGAGTCCCAGTGTTCCTCCCGGCCCCCCAGTGTCTTGCCTCCATTTGGGCTCCTGCCCCTGTCCGGGGGTGCTGTCTCCACTGGCTTCTCCCTCCCTGATGTGTCTGCCTTGCCAAGGTGTCACCTGCTTCCCGGGGTGCTGCTGCCCCTTCATGTGACCCCAGGCCCCCTCCAAGCCACACCCCCCGGTCAGCCTGCATAACCGGGGTTCCCCTCTGGTGTTTCCCTCCCTGGTGTCTGGGTGTGGCATTCTGCATGGCCTCAATGACCCGGCTGTGTCCAGCGACCTGTCCCCACCCACCAGCGCTGCCACCTGCTGCCTGCACACACACCCTCCTGTGTGCTTGTGTGATCTGGGGGTTCTGGGGCCCCTGGACTGGCCCTCAGTTCCTCCTCTGGGGGGTATGTGCATCCTTGGACCTTCAGCACTGCACACCTGCCCCTCAGCAGTGGAGGGGTTTCCAAGTGCCTCCTGGATCCTTCCTGGGCAGCTCCCTGTGCATTGGGGGCCCCTGCTGTGCCTTGGACCTGAGCTCCTGGGGTCCCCCCTTTCCAGGATTGCCTGTGTTGCTGTGGAGGTGCCTGTGTGGACAGTTCTGCTGGGGGGGTTTCCACCTGGCCTAGCACATTGCAGGTTTCCCCCCCTCCCTTTCCAGGTCCCTCCCCCCTTGCTCCCTTTGTGCCTTGTGTGTTTTCAGGTCACCCATGCCCCCCTTCCCTTCCTTTCCCTTGTGTGTGCATGTGTGTGTGTGTGTGCATGTGCCCGGGCGTGTGCTCGTGCTGTGTGTTCCGCTGTGCCTCCACTGGCTGTGTGCCTGCTGTGTGTGGTACCTGTTTGACTCTTCTCCCTCCTTTCCTGTTTCCCTTGTGTGGGCATTCCCTTTTGTGCCTTTTTGCTTCATTTGCCCTCAGGCAGCCATGTGTGTGTCCCGCTCCTGCCCGGTGGGTTCTGGGTGTTTTGACCATGGCTGGGAATCGGCATCACATCTGTTGTGCTGCCCCGGTCTATGATCTGGCAGCCTGATTCCCGGCCCTGGTCCCAGTCCCGTCACATCTGTTGAGGGCTTTTATTTGCCATGGGGGGTGGTTGTTTTGTCCACCCCCACCGGGAATCCACTGTGGTGATCCAGCTGCCCATAACGTCTGAAAACATCCCATGTGCTGGGCAACAAAACCAATTCGCACAGAGGCAAAAAATGTATTATTGTACCAGTAGTGTTGGCAAACCACAATTCAGTGGTCACCACATTCAAGGAACCAGGGAGCCAGCAATTTAAGCCTGCTAACTGGAAGTTAAATAGGAGCTTGCTTATGAATGGGGGTAATAAAAGTCAGATAAGAAAAAATTTAAAGGAATTCTTTGAACTGAATGTAGGCTCAGTGAAATCACCTGCAACACTCTGGGAAGCCACAAAGGCGGTGACCAGAGGCAATATAATAGCTTTGAATGCCAAAAGTCTAAAGACAAAAGACTCCAAAAGAAAGAGACATATGCTAAATTACAAAAATTGGAAGCACAAAACAAAATAGCACCCACTAAAGCATTAAAACTGAGCATAATAAAGACTAGAGAAATCATAAATACAATAGAGCTAGAAAGGACCAAAAACCAGCTTAAAAAAATAAGATTTCACTTTTATGAAAATAACAACAGAGCAGGAAAGACCCTGGCCAGACTAGTCAAAACAAAACAAAGAAAAGCACACATAGCAAGGGTAATAAAAAAAGGGGGGAAATATTACACAGAGCCTCACAATATAAAGGAAGCATTTCTTGAGTTCTATAAGGGAGTGCACACATCACTAAACCCTGGGGAGGCGGAGATACTGGAATTTGTGGAGGGAGTACAAATGCCCAAATTGAATAAAGACCAAGTGGCTTTTCTAAATGCAAATATCACAGAGCAAGAAGTGCAAGAGGCGATAACAGGTGCAAAAAATAACAAGGCTGCCAGGCCAGATGGGTTCCCAAACGAATTCTATAAAGACTTTGGGGAGATTTTGGTGCCTTATCTCACAGCAGTGTATAAAAATTTATTAACGGAAAAAGAGATGCCGCAGAACTTCTACAACGCAGCAATCTTTAATTCCCAATCCCGGTAGGGACCCAGACAAATGTGGAAGTTACCGACCGATTTCATTGCTAAATTCTGATTTTAAGATATTCGCTAAAATACTAGCTGACAAAGTGAAAGCGATTAGCGGAGAAGTCATACATAGAAATCAGAGAGGCTTCATCCCAGGCAGGCAGGGTAGAGACAATATATGAAAGGCAATTAATATAATATATGCACAGAATAAACAGAAGGTTCCAGCCATGGTAATCTCTGTGGATGCTGAGAAATCCTTTGACTTTGTGGAACCGAAGTGCCTATTTAAGGTGCTGTAGAAGATGGGATTTAGAGGTCGTTTTTTGGGTTGGCTCTCGGCAATATATAAGAAACCACACTCTAGACTCCTAATTAATGGCAAGCTTATGGAGCCTTTTCAATTGCAGAGGGGGACTAGACAGGGATGCCCCCTGTTCCCTCTGCTTTTCAATATAGTATTGAAAGTGCTGGCCTCTGTGATACGGCAGAATGAGAAAATAGAGGGGATGCAAATAGGGAGCTATATAAATAAGCTATCGCTCTATGCAGACAATTTATTGCTATGCATAACCAAGCCGGAGGAGACTCTGCCTGAGCTGCTAAAGATAATGGAGAATTTTAGCAAAATCTCCGGGTATTCAATCATAGTGAGAAACCCTATGCATTAGCCTTTGGCTATGGGAAAGAGCAGGAAGAGCAACTAAAGAGACTATCACCTTTCCCAAAAGTTGAGTCAGGTCTAAAATATCTGGAGGTAACTCTAACAAAAAATATTTTAAAATTGTATTCCGCAAATTTCCTCCCTTTAATAAAACAATTGAGAGAAGAAATAAGACCATGGCATAATTTTATGGTGTTGTGGCAAGGGAAAATAAACTTGTATAAAATGATTGTGCTCCCAAAGCTTTTGTATAAGCTCATGGCAATCCTGATAACACTGCCAATGTCTTTCTTCAAATTAAATGATGATTTATTAAAGGACATACTGTGGAATGGAAAGAAGCCATGAATTAGGAAGCAATCTCTAATGCAAATTAAAGAGAAGGGGGAGGTTAAATGTCCCGAACATAAGACTATATTATATAGCAGCATCTCTGGTGGGGATGTATGATTGGTACCATGATTTAAACATGCCTGAATGGGTAGATTTAGAAAAGGAACTTACACAGGTACAGACACTAAAGGAACTAATAGTAGATCAGGGAAGAATATCTACAGAGATTAGAAAGGAACACACTTTCATCGTAGCCCTGTGTAATAATTGGGGAAAAATAAGGAAAAAGATGAGAATGGAAGTAGGCTTTTCCCCTTTTACTCCGATATATTCAATACAAATCAGAGAACGCAGAATTGCTCCAAGGATCAGAGCCCCACTTAAGAAAAAGGGAATAACTAGGATGGGCCAACTTTTTGTGGGGGGAAAGTTTATGCTCCCTCATAAGGTAGAGGAGGTGATACAAGAGACGTTGGATACCCTCCAATATTTACAATTAAAGGGCTTTGCAAACTCCCCTCAAAATAAAGAGAAGTTCAATAGAGATCCATTTTAAACTGGAAACATTTTTTTTTTAAATGGAATAGAAACTCAGGCAGACTGGGGAGGATATATAAAGAACTGAAGGAAATAACCTATAAATCGCCTTTAAAATATATGGAAAAATGGAGGAAGGACATAAATACACCTTTGGGGGGAGGAGGAAGAACAGGAAGTATGGCGGCACATGAACAAGTGTGAGGCATGAAGTTCAGGTTAAACTGACAATCAGGTTTTACCTAATGCCAGAAAGGTTAAGATTTGCAGACTCAGCAGGGAAAGGGCTTTGCTGGAGGGGCTGCGGAGAAAAAGGGAGCTACAAACAATGCTGGTGGGAATGTGGGAAGGTACAAACATTTTGGTGCAAAGTATGGAAGATAATTAATAAGATAGCTGGGGAAGTGGTCCTATATAGACCAGAAATTGCCTTGTTGAGTCTATATCCAAAAACAAAAAATATGCTGCTTTGCCAGAGATCCTGTATTCCTAGCAGCCATAAGTGTCATAGCCAAACATTGGAAGGCGGTTGGGGAGCTCTCAGAAGATACGGTTTATGTGTACTATGGAAAAATTCCACGCTGATCTTCACAACAAACTGCATGATTTTGAAGAGACCTGGGCACCAGTTGTAGTGGCTTTGGATGAGAAGAAGATGGACAAAAAAGCCTATCAACTGCTCTTCAAGACATAATACAAAGATAGGACCTTTACAAAGAAATGAAGTACCAAGCTGAAAGATTCAAAATGTGTGAGTGTCTATTTTCCCCCTGTGTTTTGCTTGTTAAAATTTGAAGTTGTAAAGTGTGGAAATATGGACCCAATTGCAACTCTTGTATATTTTGTGGAGAGATTGCAGGTCAACATGTGTAAAATATATTCAAACAATAAACACAAACTTACTACTACTACTACTACTACTACTAATAATAATAATAATAATAATAATAATAATATAACCTATAACTAACTATAATAACTATATGGGGGTTCCGAGATCTACTCCTATGGTTGTATGGATTTGGAGCTGGGCTGGCTGCCATGGCAAAGTCAACTAGATATTGCCATAGTCCCCTTTTGGTTTAAGCTGTGTCATCAGGGCTCATCGTCGCTTGCAGGCAGATGCCTTTTAGAGAAAGAAAGGGGTCATTATTCTGACCGCTGGTGGAATGAAGTCAAAAAGAAGATTTGTTTACTGGGGTTCTCCCCAGCATGGTTGAGACGGCTTCCTAAGGCTACGATGAACCTACTGGTAAGGAGGTGTCACGGTGGGGGGGTATGGAGGGGAAAAGCCCACACACCCTGCACACACACACTGCTCTGCACGTTACGTAAGGCCCCCAGTTGCCCTTCAGGATAGAATGTGGGCCGCTAGACACCAAGAGCATAGGCCCCTATCATCATAGGGCTCAGAGCATCTAGTGAGGAGGGAGTCCACCCAGACACACTTCCACGCCACGGGGGGGGAAGGGAAGATAGCAGTGGGGGAAGGAGTGACGGGAGCCAGGGAGGGGGCCCCTGTAGGGCTGACGATAGGACTCAAGGGCTTTCACGCTGGAGTTCGGGGAAGGGTACCCCAGGAGGGGGAGGGGCTTGTGCTCTGGCCCGAAGGCCCTTTCACCCAGCTTGCTCACGAGGAACAGGGGAGAGACTTTACACACACACGTGGGTACTATAATTCCACACAAGACAGGCTAGAGGTATAGGCAGGAGGGGAGGGGACAAACGAGGGAACAATCCAAGGGGAATCAACAGCAGGGAACACTAGTCAAACACTTAGCTTCAGTTAGGGGCCAGTCTCTCCACAGGCATCCGCTCTGATCACCGGCCCAGAGCTCTCTGCCTCCCTGACTGATAAGGAGCCAGCTCCACCCCCTGCGTGCATGCGCAGGCGTTCGGAGCGACGCAGGGGGGGCGTGGCTCCATTGCACTTTGCTCCACTGTTGGTGCTGCATCCGTTGCTGGCGCCCCAGCCCGTCCCTGTAAGCGCTTGGAGCGGCGCAGCGGGGGGCGTGGTCCCGCTGCGCTCTCTATCCTCCCAGCTGTCTGCGTCGTGCTGGAACCTGGCGGCCTTGCTGCGTGGAGGGGACTGGGGCCCCTCTCCCTCTGAAGCCGCTGCTGCAGGGGTGGCCGGCCATGGCGGCTGACAGGAGGAGATCTCGTGATACTGCACTCCAGGTGGATAGGGCTGCAGCAGCCCTGGTAAAATCTTCTCCCTGGTACAAGTTTATTATTCCTAAGGTAGGAGGAGCAGGGTATATACAGGTGATTTCTAATATCCACCTTAGAAGGGCTTTTACATCTTTTCGCCTGCAGACATTTGACTCTGCAGTGGTGAGAGGGCGTCATATGGGTATTCCCTGGTGTGAATGCCTTTGCCCATTGCATCTATTGATATTGATAACAGCTGTAATATGCCTCAGCTGCTGGCCAATCTGACCCAAGACCCCGCCCCAACTAGAGATATTGTCCTCCATCAATACAATCAGATCCCGCAATTGGGCACAACATCTTACAATGTTGCTGATTCTGGGTCAGGGTTTTGTACATAGCAGAGCAGCTCCCTTGCTGCGATCTATTGAAAGTCATCCCTCGACACAAGCAAATCATTCAATCAACATTTCTGAGGTGCTTTCTCATGAGTTTCTTCAGTCGGTGTTAGCTATTCCTAAGTAATTCACACTGTTGAACTGCTCTTTTGAAAATAGTACAATTACCCTACTTATCCTCCTAGATCGTAAAAATAATATTGTGATTAAAGGTTATTAATGGGGTTGTTAAAAAATCATCATAAATTTATAACAAAAACTGTACTTCCTTTAAAGATTCTTTCTGAATACTCAGGGCTTTCTGAAGGATTTAAACCTATTCCTGCAAACCAGAAAAAATATTATTTCTCTATTTTTATATTATAATATATATGTATCATATGTAATTTCCATCCCTCAGATATTAATAATAAACTGAACTCGTAGTTATAATTGGATTTGGAAAGAGCAGTCTATAGGGAATCAAGCGAGAAGTGCCATTTCTTTTCAGATCCTACAATACATCAGCATTGAAGAGCTTGCCATCTAAAAAAAGTAGGTTAGCACTGTGTGTATAAAGGTTGATAATAAAGCCTTTCACATACCCATGTAGAAAACATGGCATCAAAAATTCAGACAGAGAAAATGTAAGTAGAAGCAATTCCCACTAATCCTGCATGCGCTAGTGTTGCTAGTAAATGGGGAGGGGGGACTTATGTGATCTGCAACTTTTTTGAAGATAGAGAAACACAGCTCAAGTGAAGAGAGACTGAGAGAATCAAGATGTTTGGAATTAAAGTTTAACTTTAATTAAAGAAAAGAAAAAGGAAAGAAGAATCATTCAAAAGCTAATCTAACTTGGACAAATGCTTTCCCAAAGGAGCAGAGGTGAAAGGAGAATAAGTAATTCTGTACACCCAAACTAATGAAGTCTGGCTTCCTAAAGAGAGACAATCAATGAAATACAAGGGGATTTTTCATCTGCAAAAAGGACCGTATCTTCCCTCTAGATACTCTTATTGTTATGAAATGTCGGTATTACTCTTTACTTACTGTTGGGGTTTCTGACCCTTCACCAAAATTAACTGAAGTTGTCCTCTGGGGTGAAAATGTATTAAGAGAAGACTTGCACATGCAACACGTATGGGACATTTTTACACACACCTTAAAGTTCTGGATTTTTCAATCTTCTGGGTTTACAAGTCCACAAGTAAGTTCTGGATGCATTATTCACACAAACACTGCCCTGAGGCAGCCTAAAGTAGCCGCAGCTGTAGACGTGAGAGGCTGCCATGGAAACCAAGTGACCACATCTGTCTGGAGCAAAGCAGTTTACCAGGAGAACTTTTTATATANTGTCACGGTGGGGGGGTATGGAGGGGAAAAGCCCACACACCCTGCACACACACACTGCTCTGCACGTTACGTAAGGCCCCCAGTTGCCCGTCAGGATAGAATGTGGGCCGCTCAGTATGCTTTCGCACCAAGAGCATAGGCCCCTATCATCATAGGGCTCAGAGCATCTAGTGAGGAGGGAGTCCACCCAGACACACTTCCACGCCACGAGGGGGGGGAAAGGGAAGATAGCAGTGGGGGAAGGAGTGACGGGAGCCAGGGAGGGGGCCCCGGTAGGGCTGACGATAGGACTCAAGGGCTTTCACGCTGGAGTTCGGGGAAGGGTACCCCAGGAGGGGGAGGGGCTTGCGCTCTGGCCCGAAGGCCCTTTCACCCAGCTTGCTCACCAGGAACAGGGGAGAGGCTTTACACACACACGTGGGCACTATAATTCCACACAAGACAGGCTAGAGGTATAGGCAGGAGGGGAGGGGACAAACGAGGGAACAATCCAAGGGGAATCAACAGCAGGGAACACTAGTCAAACACTTAGCTTCAGTTAGGGGCCAGTCTCTCCACAGGCATCCGCTCTGATCACCGGCCCAGAGCTCTCTGCCTCCCTGACTGATAAGGAGCCAGCTCCACCCCCTGCGTGCATGCGCAGGCGTTCGGAGCGACGCAGGGGGGGCGTGGCTCCATTGCACTTTGCTCCACTGTTGGTGCTGCATCCGTTGCTGGCGCCCCAGCCCGTCCCTGTAAGCGCTTGGAGCGGCGCAGCGGGGGGCGTGGTCCCGCTGCGCTCTCTATCCTCCCAGCTGTCTGCGTCGTGCTGGAACCTGGCGGCCTTGCTGCGTGGAGGGGACTGGGGCCCCTCTCCCTCTGAAGCCGCTGCTGCAGGGGTGGCCGGCCATGGCGGCTGACAGGAGGAGATCTCGTGATACTGCACTCCAGGTGGATAGGGCTGCAGCAGCCCTGGTAAAATCTTCTCCCTGGTACAAGTTTATTATTCCTAAGGTAGGAGGAGCAGGGTATATACAGGTGATTTCTAATATCCACCTTAGAAGGGCTTTTACATCTTTTCGCCTGCAGACATTTGACTCTGCAGTGGTGAGAGGGCGTCATATGGGTATTCCCTGGTGTGAATGCCTTTGCCCATTGCATCTATTGATATTGATAACAGCTGTAATATGCCTCAGCTGCTGGCCAATCTGACCCAAGACCCCGCCCCAACTAGAGATATTGTCCTCCATCAATACAATCAGATCCCGCAATTGGGCACAACATCTTACAATGTTGCTGATTCTGGGTCAGGGTTTTGTACATAGCAGAGCAGCTCCCTTGCTGCGATCTATTGAAAGTCATCCCTCGACACAAGCAAATCATTCAATCAACATTTCTGAGGTGCGTTCTCATGAGTTTCTTCAGTCGGTGTTAGCTATTCCTAAGTAATTCACACTGTTGAACTGCTCTTTTGAAAATAGTACAATTACCCTACTTATCCTCCTAGATCGTAAAAATAATATTGTGATTAAAGGTTATTAATGGGGTTGTTAAAAAATCATCATAAATTTATAACAAAAACTGTACTTCCTTTAAAGATTCTTTCTGAATACTCAGGGCTTTCTGAAGGATTTAAACCTATTCCTGCAAACCAGAAAAAATATTATTTCTCTATTTTTATATTATAATATATATGTATCATATGTAATTTCCATCCCTCAGATATTAATAATAAACTGAACTCGTAGTTATAATTGGATTTGGAAAGAGCAGTCTATAGGGAATCAAGCGAGAAGTGCCATTTCTTTTCAGATCCTACAATACATCAGCATTGAAGAGCTTGCCATCTAAAAAAAGTAGGTTAGCACTGTGTGTATAAAGGTTGATAATAAAGCCTTTCACATACCCATGTAGAAAACATGGCATCAAAAATTCAGACAGAGAAAATGTAAGTAGAAGCAATTCCCACTAATCCTGCATGCGCTAGTGTTGCTAGTAAATGGGGAGGGGGGACTTATGTGATCTGCAACTTTTTTGAAGATAGAGAAACACAGCTCAAGTGAAGAGAGACTGAGAGAATCAAGATGTTTGGAATTAAAGTTTAACTTTAATTAAAGAAAAGAAAAAGGAAAGAAGAATCATTCAAAAGCTAATCTAACTTGGACAAATGCTTTCCCAAAGGAGCAGAGGTGAAAGGAGAATAAGTAATTCTGTACACCCAAACTAATGAAGTCTGGCTTCCTAAAGAGAGACAATCAATGAAATACAAGGGGATTTTTCATCTGCAAAAAGGACCGTATCTTCCCTCTAGATACTCTTATTGTTATGAAATGTCGGTATTACTCTTTACTTACTGTTGGGGTTTCTGACCCTTCACCAAAATTAACTGAAGTTGTCCTCTGGGGTGAAAATGTATTAAGAGAAGACTTGCACATGCAACACGTATGGGACATTTTTACACACACCTTAAAGTTCTGGATTTTTCAATCTTCTGGGTTTACAAGTCCACAAGTAAGTTCTGGATGCATTATTCACACAAACACTGCCCTGAGGCAGCCTAAAGTAGCCGCAGCTGTAGACGTGAGAGGCTGCCATGGAAACCAAGTGACCACATCTGTCTGGAGCAAAGCAGTTTACCAGGAGAACTTTTTATATACAAAGGTTCTGGGAGAAGTTTTGTGCATAAGTTCAAAGAGGCAGATCTTGAAGATCTGGGTGAGTGATTTACAAACACAGAAAGATCAGGATGTAACAGCAAACATGCAGAAGAAATATGTATGTAAAAACACACATGGTGATCATACAAATCTCCTTTAGATTGTGTCAGGTCCTGGAAGAAAGGAAGGACTCACTATGAGCCGGATCACACCCACACATCAGCTACCAAGAATTCCTGCTGCTATTTTCCCTCAGGGTCTTATAGTGGCTTATGGGTAGAAAACCTAGCCAAAGATCATCATGGGGAAGCAACTACTGTACAACGCTCTAGTGCCAAGTTGTCCACACACACAACCCCCCCCCCCACACACAGCCAAAAGACAGGGGGGTGACAGGGGTTGGGGAAAGGAGGGTTCGAGGTCCTGTGGAAAAACAGCAGGCAGGGACAGGGCTAAAACACAGGTTTGAAGGGCGGGGGACTGGAAGAGGGAAGGAGAGGAGGACACTGACTACCACCTATCACTCTAACTAACCACGCACGCATCATGCACCCACACACCCACCCACACACGCACACACACACAGAGCTAGAAACAGGAAATACTGTAACTCCAAGCACAATTGCTGATCACCGGCAAGGTTCACAAGGCTGCTTTTCCCTTATGAGGGCTGGGAATGCTGGTGCAGGTGCTCTGAGAGTCAGGGTGGGGCTGACTGTGATAGAGTGTACCGAGCTAAGTGCTGGAATCGGCACTGTGAGCACATGGGCGGAGTCGCCTGAACTCTCTCAAGTTCTTTGTTTACATCCAGGGCTTCCTGTTCCCCAGCTATGTCAGTGGCATCACCTACCAGGGAAACAGGAGCCCTTGGCGCCGTGGCTTCTCTGGAACCCCCTGCATCATCCTCCTGTCTTGGCCACAGGGTTCTGCAAACTGTCCCCGTGCCTCTAACTACGGAAGCCCCACCGGTCCATGACAGCAACCCCCCACAAGGCTTGCCGAAGGTGGGGAACACAGAGTCCCGACTTGAGGGGGTATTGGGCATGAAATTGCCAACACAGCCTCGGGTCGAGCACCTCTGTGGCGGGTTCCCAGGATCACTCCGCAGGGCCCTACCCTTTCCAATCTAACAAGTACTGGAGGCACCCTTAATGGTGCCAGGAGTCCAAGATAGCTCGTACTTCATATTCTGGGGAGCCTAATTCCAAGGGAGGTGGTTTTGGTGTGGTTTTCCTGGAGGGAACAGCGGTGAATGGGCAGGTTTTAGTAACTAAATGTGAAAGGTGGTGTCATGTATTCCTATTATAGGACTGTATATTTTGGCCATCTGTGTTCCAAATGTATTAACTTTGAGTTTCTATATGTTAACATTCTGTTTTAATGTATTGAAATTGTGTTTTGAAGTATTGATCTCTAAAATCAACTTCTGTGATTATAATGGCTCAAGCTGAAATCCTCAGCTACATTCCATTGAGTTTCTTTCCAAACTCCCCAAATGGACATTTGACTGTTGCCAAAGAAACAGCCAAATGGCAGGCCATAAAATGAGGCTCCTTTGGTTAACTTAGATTTTTTCAGGCCAGATGTCTGGAATGTTATCTCTAGGTGTCTAGATGACAGATAGTACTATTCATAGAGATATCTCCAAGACTGAGAGGAGTATTTTGTTAGTTTTTTCTAGCTAACAGATCTGGTTATTCTCTCTCTAATCTGACAATTATCTTTGATAAAAATACAAGGTTTCTATTCAATATTAAACCTTGATAAAACTTGAAGGAAGTCAAACTCTTATTGGTTTCTTTAAGAGAGCCAATTAGAATCCAGTGTGTCTCCTTGTAGATGATGTCATTATGACACTACTCAGTAATGTGATCCTTCTAACAGACTTCTTTTATAGAGAGAGACAGTCTGGCCTTCCTCAGACTGAAAATCCAACACCAATGGATTTCTTTCTCACTTAACATCATGGCAGACTAAGGGAGATCTGGGACAATGTAATATGTGATTTTTGATATCTTTGAGCCAATGAATTGTGCATATGTTAAGCTTTTACAATGTTTTAAGATCATGTAACTTTGATTGGCTATTAATACCATTCTATGTAAGCTACTGATATTTTCTATGTATATTTAAGTAAACTTTGCATATATTTTTATATTCCAAAAGTCTCATGTTCCTTTATTTATAAATATATTGTCATTTTTACAATACTTGCTTTGCTAGCTAGGCATCAAAGTAAAGTGTAAAACTCAATTTATACAATTAGGAGAAAAAGGCCCAATCCAGTATGACCAGTTCACCTGGGAAAGTTAGCCTTTCCCCATTTTTATAACAAGAGTATGCAAGACGTGACAATGGGATGCATGTGTAAATGGGGGGGGGGAAGCTGTACCTTATACATGACTTTGTTAATTTGGTGTTGGATGGGAAAGGGACCCATGTGCATCTAATTTGAATGAGTGTCACAATGATGGATAATACCAATGATCCACACATACAAGGTCCCCAATTTGGAAGGAGATTGCGATATGATGTAGATGGTCAACTTGAGTTTTATCAAATTTACTGGTTGTGGTAAGCATCACATGTGCATGTGCATGTGCATGTGCATGTGCATGAATCTTTTGTATTTGAAGGGCTAAGGCACCTGCTGCGGGGACAGAAACAGAGATTAACTCAGGGAAACAAATTTGCGAGTGGTATCCATTAGTTATATAAAAGGGGGAGGAGCCTAAGGATGCATTTTGGGTATTGTTATAAGCAAACTCTGCTATTGATATATATTGATACCAGTCATCTTGAAGGTAAGCAGTATAACAACGAAGGTATTGTTCAAGGGTCTGATTCACATGTTCAAATTGGCCATTGGCTTGTGTGGTGGGGCTTAGCTTCACTTGCAGGGATGCAAACAATGCCTTCCAGAAGCATGACACAAACTGTGTCCCTCAATCAGAAATGATGTCTACTGGTAGTCCATATAATTTAACTACATGATGCAAGACCAGGCAGGCAGTTCAAGGGGCCAAAAGGAGTCTATGTCAGGCAATAAAATGTCCAATTTTCGTGAAGTGATCAACGATGACCAGTATCGTATCATACATACCCTTGGAACTTGGGTAAGTCAAAAATAAAGTCCATGACGATCTGCTGTCATGGCCCATGGGGTACAGGAGTCATTTTTATACTGCTAAAAACTTCTTTTTTTAAAAAGTCAAAAGGTGTTGTTGTTGGGTTGAGGGGGGTGGAGATGTGGATATTCATATACCTATACTCTATCATTTTGTTGTTATTCATCACCCCTGCCCTCCATATAATTAGACCGATGTTCAGCTGTTGGAGGAAATAGAGAGGCTTACTCTATTCATTCACTTGAGATGGAAAATTCAGAGTGCTTATCAATTTAAATTTTGGAAAGCCATGAGATAATCATACAGAGGATAAAAAGAAAGTATTATTGTTGTTGTTGATATTTTTGTTGTTGATGTTGTGGCCACGACGGAAGCCTGTGCCTAATAATAAACTAAACTACTACTAAACTATTATTTCTCAGCACAGCTTCATTAGGGAGATATATAATTTGTAAATAAGGAGGACAGCAAGTATCTTTTATTGTTGTGGCTCAATAAGAACTGAGATTGTTGCATCTACTTATACCAAAGAAGCTGTAGAAAAAGAATTATAAAGTCATTTTGTCATATTACTTTCTACTTTATTCATGTGAGGGGCTTTCACAGGATGGCAAGCTGGAACAAAAAGAACTTTAAAAACAAAACAAAAAAGCAATTTTTTTCTCCATCGATTTTCTGCTTTCACCTTCTTTGTTATAAACGCTAGTTATAAAAGCTAGAGTAAAACCCAAACCAGTTACATGCAACTTGTTCCTTTGCTTCTACTTCTGTTCAATCCTGCAAGGAAATTCTAATTTTATTCTGTTCATATCAGTCTGTTGAAAAAGAGAAGAGAGATAATGTAACAAGTTTGACATCATGACTTTGCCTAAAAATATATTCACAGCAGGGAAGTGTAGGCATGTTTCACTAGGAGCATGAAATTTCTTAGGGATGGGCGAACAGATCACGGTTTGGGTTTGGCCGTTCGGTTCAGCTACGTTTGTTTCGTCCGTTCGGTTTGCCCTTTCGGTTTGGCTGTGTTCAGTTTGTCGGTTCAGATTTATGGCCGTTTGGTGATTCGGGTAGAATGTTGAGTTCAGATTCAGTATTGAGTTCCGTAGGGATCAGTTTGGTCTTTAGTTTGGTGCAATCAGGAACTGAAAATGACATTTGGTTTTTGAAATAAAAGGAAAAAACTAAAAAACATATTTCTGGCTATAACATTTTTGTTTCTTATTACTTTTTGATGAAATTTAGGGAGATTGTACCCCCAATGGAGGGCACCAAGTGTACCAAAATTCGGAACGATTAGATAAAGGAAACCGATTTCAGAAGCAATTGAATGTTGTGATTTTAAGAAAAGCTCCATACACATTCATGACTACAACTTCTTTATCTTGCATCCAATGTTCATGAAACTTGTGCATATTACATCCCTCCATATGCTTAATATTTCTGCCAATTTTAGGAAAGAGTGGATAAAGGGTCCCAAGGGTATAAGACATTAACCTGAAAATACATTTCCAGCTGTTACATTTTGATATTCCATTCTGTTTACAGGATATTTGACAAGAATGTATCAAATACCTTTCCTGCCATTTCAGCAAATGTACAGGAGATTTTGATAAAGGGACCCAATTATATAAGCAATTGATGTTGTCCCTGTGAAGATCATTATTCAGATGAATATCAGCATATTCAGTGCCAGTCAGAGGCAGGCACCCTGCATGGCAGGGGGAGAGAGACTGTAGGAGGAAGGATGTGGAGCAACCCCAAAGACTGACAGACACATTCAATGGCCAAACACATTACTGCAAGCTTCTAGCTTTACAGGACCAATTGGTAGTGGTTTCGAGGTGGGCATAGGGGGCGGCCCTGTGGCGGGCATAAGCAACATAACTGGGACTTCTGAGATAGCATCCCAGCAGTCAGGAGACATAGTTTAAACACATCCAGGCTGGCCAACTATCAATCACATCCTGCAGCACTGAGACAGAGGACATAAGAGAATTTCTATTGACTCTTTCCTAAACAGATGCTTCTGACTTCCCAGAAACAAGTGGGGGAGATATGTTGGGATGGTCCCAGCACAGAATGAGGATATTTGGTTGACATTTCTGTTGGCCAATTTGCATCACAAACCGATCTTATACCACAGTGACATAAGAGAATCCCAGGCATAGGCACCTTCTCTACATATGTTTTACAGGCATATAAAATTGGGACCCTTTATAATATATTTCTGATATTTATCAGAGATGATCATGAAAGTGACATATATAGTCCTACCAAATTTCATATACACTGGTTGGACTACAAAGATGTTATTGTCAGACAAAAGTGTATATGTTAATTGCTTATACCACCAAGACCTTTCTTTAAATCCTTCTGAAATTTGGAAAAGTTAGTAAATATGGGAAGGGGTATAAACTGAACAAGTTTCACTTACATTAGATGTGAGGTAAAGAAGCTACAGCTAAGAATGTATATGTAGAATATTGCAAAATACAATAATTCAACTGCTTCTAAAATATGATTCCTTTATCCAATTATTTTGAGATTTAGTGAATTTAATTCACTCTATTGGAGGTAGAGGTATGCCAAATATCAGCCACATAGTTTAAAAAAGAAAAAAGTTACAGCTGATAATATGTTTTCCATTGAAACCAATGGAAATTCAATTCCGAACTCACCGAATGCATCCGAACTGAACGTTCAAATTCGAGTTCAGTTTGAACATTTGATTTAGTTGACTGAACTATTTGAGTTTGGTTCAAACTCCGAACTTCCGAATTCGAGTTCGGTTCAAACGTTCGGTTCGGGCGACCCAACTATTAGAGTTTGGTCTGAACTCTGAACTTCTGAACCACGTTCACCCATCCCTACATTATCATTTAATTAATTATGAGGTATATAGGAAGCCTTTTTATTATATGGACAGGAAGCCTGGATTCTGCTGGAATTCCACCATAACTTTAACAACCATCAGCCCTCAATTAAACAAACACTGGAACATTTCTACAATAAGATCAATTTCCTAGGCCTAATGGTCAGCATAAACAATGGATCTCTACAGACATCTATATACAGGAAACCTACAAGCCACCATACATATCTCCACAGAGCCAGCAGCCACCCCAGACACTTCAAAAAATTCATCATCCATAGCCAAGCCCTCAAATACTAGAGAATCTGCTCTGATGAGAAGATCTGTGATGCTCACCTCACCATACTAAAAATTGGCTTTACCAAACAAGGTCACTCTGTCAGAGAAATGAACTATATAATAGAAAAGACTACACAGATACCTTGAGACAAGCTACTACAATACAAAAAGAAGGAACCCATCAATCGCACTTCTCTAGTTCTTACCTACCACCCCAAACTGGAACTCATAGGTGACATCATCAAACAACTCCAGCATATTCAGGATGGGGGCCCAACCCTAAAAGAGATTTTTACAGAATCCCACTTCTGGCCTTCAAACAACAACCTAACCTTTCTCAGATAATTATCTGTAGCAAGCTCCTCACCCCTCAGAACATACCCACAGGAACAAGGCCTGCCAGAACAGATTATTATTTATTATTTATTATTATTATCAAGCATTTATATAGCACCAGCAATGTACCTGGCACTTTACAAATTAATGGAACAGACATGGTCCCTGCCCTAGGGCTTGCAATTTGACAGATGGGGGGGGGTGGTCAGGGGATGAAGGAAGGGGAACAGAGGGAGAGACAAGGAGTGTAACATTCACAAAGTTGCTAGGTCCCAGGTGCACTTGTTTGGCTTGGTTACATCGAGAATGATAGCTGGTTGGTCTGTGAGGTGAAGATATGAGTACACAGACCTCAGGTAACAGATTGTACTGGATGGTAGGTATCAGCAGGAGTTAGGTGAGGGGAGTGAAGAGTCGGGGAGGGCAGAGTGGAAGAGGTGTGGGTCTTAAAGAGGGATTTGAAGATACAAAGTGAGGGGGCGAGGTAAATGTGGGCAGGGAAGGAGTTCCAGGCATGGGAGGGAATCTAGGGAGAAGGGATGAAGGTGGTTAGGGGAGCAGGGGAGGTGTGGGAGGGTGAGAGAGGGAACAAAGGAGGAGAGGAGTTCACAGACTGGAGTAGAGAGGGTAATTAGTGCAGAGAGGTAGGGGGGAGCAAGGTTGTGAAGAACTTTATAGGTGAAGACTAGGAGCTTGTTCAGGATTCGTTCAGGTAGGGGGAGACAGTGAAGAGAGAAGAGGAGGGGCTGCATGTGGTCAAAGCGATGGGCAAGGTGGATGACCATGGCAGCAGAGCTTTGGACAGAGATAAGGGGAGAAAGGGGAGAGCGCGGTAGGCCAGTGAGAAGGCGGTTACAGTAATCGAGATGAGAGATGACCAGTGTGTGAACAAGGGTTTTGACAGAAGAGACAGAGAGAAAATAGCGAATCTTAGCAATGTTATGGAGGGAGACGCGACAGGATTTGGCAACAGAGTCGATGTAGGGTTTAAAACAGATGTAAAACATGCCCTCCTACACATCTCTGCTGCGAACAGCATCTAGGCACCCCATGGGAATTCTTTCATAGTACAAGGGATCTATAACTGCAAATATAAAAATCTTGTCTACCTCATTCAGTGCACCAAGTGTCCCCATGGGAACTATGTAATGAAACCCAATAACCCTTACACAAATGTCTGAAATCTCACAGAAAAAAGATCACGAACAAGAGTACAGATTCAACAGTTGGCACTCACTTCTCACAAAGTGACCACTCTGTTTTTGACCACTCTGTCCTTTTCCTAAAAGGAAACCTATGCAACACATTCTAAAGATAAGCTTGGGAACAGAAATTCATAGCCTTGCTGTCATGTATTTCCTATTATAAGCATATATTTTTTGCCATCTGTGTTCCAAATGTATTAACTTTGAGTATTTATATGTTAACTTTCTGTTTCAATGTATTGGAATTGTATTTTGAAGTATTGATTTCTAAAATCAACTTCTGTGATTATAATGGCTCAAGCTGAATTTTTTTTCAGCTACATTCCATTGAGTTTTTCCTAAGATTCCCAAATGACCTTTGATTGTTGCCAAGGAAACAACCAAATGGCTAGGTTTTAGAAGGCCATAAAAAGAGGCACCTCTAGCTAGCCTAACCCTCTCTGGTCAGCTTAGGTTTTCTCAGACTAGGTGCCTGGAATCTTATCTGTGACCTGTCTAAATGACAGATAGTATTATTCATAAGAGTATCTCCAAACTGAAAGGAGTATTTTGTTAGTTTTTTCTAGCTAACATATCTATTTAATTTATGAATTGAAATAACTTTAAGATCTGGTTATTCTCGGAGACTGCGCATGCGCCGGTCCGGGTAGGCAGGAGAAGATCAAGCTCTGCACCCACCTGTAATAAATTAGCCAACAAAGAAGAAAAAAGAAGAAAAGAACTCCGCAAAAGACAAGGTATGCCCAACAAGTCAAAAGGCAGACAAAAAATCTCTCAGGCAAATGCGCTTAAGAGATTCTGCCATCAGAGGGACATAACGGGGCCTGAGGAACGAGCTGAGGCCCCCGGCAGTTTAAAAATGGCACCAACAGATCCCGATGTGGGGGAAGACTCGGCGCTGTCTGAATCATTTGAACTGGCCAGGGAGCTCGAGGAGGAAGTTCATGGACTCCCCCAAGCAAGCCCCAAAGAAAGATTTGCTAAGAGAAGAGGGGGGGATGAGGCTAGAGCACGGGAGAAGGGCTCAAGTGGCAAGAGAAATCCCTCTACACTGGGAGAGTGGGGACAAGTTACATCTAGCAAGAAAAGGGTGCCAGAGCTGCAAACGATTGAAGTGGACTCTGAGGGCTCCAAGATTGATGCAGAGGCACAAGGGGCCCCAATAAGAAACCTCATCTTGTGAATGAGAAGGGAACTCCTGGGAGAAATGAAAGAAATAAAAGGAGCTATTGAAGCGGGCAATAAAAAGTTAGAGAACTTAACCAAAAGAACAGAAGTTGCAGAGGGGAGGATAGTAGTCCTGGAAGATCAAGCCATGGAAAGGGATGAAACAATAAATAAGCTTAAAAAAGAAACAAGCATGCTAGCCCAAAAGTGTGAGGAGTTGGAGAATCGAGCAAGGAGAGTTAATCTGAGAGTGCACAGAGTAAAAGAAAAGGAAGGTGCAGAGTGCCTCAATGAAATCATATGGACCATTATAAAAGAAAATTGCCCAGATAAGGGGAACTTGCACAATCCAAGCATTGACAGGACTCACAGAGTGGGAAGACCAAGACAGCGTGAAGGGGAACCCCCCTGCCCCATTATAGTGAAATTCACCTCTTATAATATAAAGGAACAGCTACTGCAAGCGGCTAGGTCCAACAGGAAGCTGGTTTACCAACAAAATCCAATCAGACTATTGCCAGACTATGCTGCACAAATAGTAAAGCAAAGAATGAGATGGAACAAGTTTTTTGGAGCTATGTTAGAGAAGAATCTTAGTCCCAGGATTATCTTCCCGGCAGAATTAATGATCAAGTTCAAAGGAAAAAAGAAAATCTTCAATGCCACAGAAGACTTGGAGGCTTTCCTGCTCGCACTTCCAGCAGTAATGAGGTCTGATAGCCAAAGGGCAGCTGAATGATCTGAACTGAGCCACACATAAGAGACCCTAGTACATTAGAACATTTTCAAGGCTTCAATCAAGTAAAGAAAATCATAGACTCGCTGAAGGCAGATGTTTTAAATGTCCAGTAAGGATCTCCCGGGGACAAGATAATAGGGCAAGTAGAGGGGAAAGGGAGTAGTGTGGGAAGGAAGAGGGGGGTCTTGATTGGGGCAACAGATCTCTAATGTATACAGACACATGCCAAGTTTTAAGGTGGGGTGGAGGAGGGGGGTCTTGAGCCCTATTTAGAAGAGAGAGATTAATGTAAGCTTAAGTGGGAGTCTGAAGGCGGATTGGAATAGGGGGGTCTTGAGCACTGTTTAAAGGAATAGGATAGTGAGCGTAAGGAATCAGGGATCCTAGAGGTATAAGAGGTAACAGAGAGGATAGAGAATTGAGCAAGTGAATTGGAAAATAAGGGGGGGAAGGGAAAGGAAAAGGGAAAAAAAACGAAAATAAGAAAAAGAAGAAAAAAAGTAAAGAAAAAGGGCAGAAGAACCTTAATGTTAAACAGTTAAATAAAGAAGTTGGCTTGTAGATAAATCTATGAATTACAACTGGTGGGGGGAGAGAGAGTTTTATCAAGAAGTAAGAAGAAGAAGATCTTCCAAGACTCAGCTTTGTATGAAGTATCATGGAGCGGAGGAGTAAAACTACAAGAAGGGGGGGAAGGGGGGGATGTTGAGGGAGGGTGGGTAAAGGTTGGGGAAACGTTTGAAATGTTGTCAAGAGATAAAATGTGCATTAACGTGTGTGAAGGGAATGAAAGGGTTCGCAGTCAGAAAATTCAGAGAAGGGGAAATAAAAAAGGAGAAGTAATAAAGTTAAATGATCAACAAAAAAAGGGGAAAAAAGAGAGAAGGGAAGAAAAAGACATGATGAGTGGATTTAAAACAATTTCCCTCAACGTTAGAGGTCTAAATACACCCCAAAAAAGGAAAAGAATCAAAAATCTAATAGCAGATCAGAGAATAAATATCTTCTTCCTGTAGGAGACTCATCTGTTGAGAAAAGATGTAGCAAGAATGACAACCCCCCAAGTAGGGAAACAATATGCCTCCTGTGCACACACAAAAAAAGGCAGGGGTGATGATTGGAATAGACAAAAATATAGAGTTTAAGGAAGAAAAAATAATAACAGACAGGGAGGGGAGGTTTCTGTGAGTGGTTGGTAGAGTGGGGACAATGTACCTCTCTTTGATAAATATGTATGGGCCAAATGAAGGCAAACTGGATTTCTACAAAAAATATATTACAATACTAGGGGAAGAAGCAAAAGGCTGGATTATCGTACAGGGAGATTTAAATATTACGCTGTCAAATTTGGATCATTCTAAGGGTGAAGGGCACAAAGCAGAACACACAAAAAATCTGAGCTGCTTAAAGCTGTAGGTCTGGTAGATATTTGGAGACACATAAACGGGAACGCAAGAGAATACTCATATTACTCAGCAGTGCACAATATGTATTCACGCATAGACCACATATTAGGCTCCAAAATGGAAATGGGAAGATGTTGTAAATGTTTTATTTTGCCGGTGGTTCTTTCAGACCACAATGCGATTATATCCACATTTAAGGATCTAGAGGAGCCAAAAAGAGCTGTAGGGAACTGGAGGCTAAAGAAATACATATTAAATGCAAAGGAAAACAGAGATCAAATTTTAGAAAATATAAAGGAATTTTTTGAATTAAACGAGTTCTCAGTTTCCTCGCCAGGAATACTGTGGGAAGTGGCCAAGGCAGTAATGAGGGGGAAGATAATTTCGCTCCAGGCGCAGATAAATAGAATAAAAAGACAGTCTGTAAAAGAACTCTACAAGGAGTTGTTGAGGCTGGAAGCCCAAAATAAAACGAACCCCTCAGAAACTCTAAAAAATGAAATCTACAAAGCAAGGGAGCTAATCAATATAGCAGAATTGGGGAAAGTTAAATCACAGCTGCAAAGAATCAGATTTCACTTCTATGAATTTGGCAACAAGGCCAGTAAAACGTTGGCCAAACTGGTTAAAATTAAGCAAAGAAAGGCTTATTTCTCAAAGATACAAAACAAACAGGAGGAATGCTTAAGTAAACCCAAACAAATACAAAAGGCCTTTTTAGAATTCTTTAAACAAATTTATACATCGACGAACCCCCAATTGAAAAAATAAAAAGTTTTCTAAATTCGATAACGCTGCCACAGATCAATGAGGACCAAAAAGCCTTCCTAAACTCAGCTATAACCACACAGGATGTCTTGGAGGCAATTAATGATCTAAAGAAAAATAAGGCGTGCGGTCCAGATGGCTTCCCTAACGAATTTTATCAAACTTTCAAGGAGACACTGGCCCCACACTTAGCCAATGCATTTAACAATATTCTAATTGAAGGGTTTATGCCCCAAAACTTTTATCAAGCTACAGTCACATTTATCATCAAACCTGGTAGACCACTGTAATTCTGTGGAAGTTACCAGCCAATCTCATTACTAAATTCTGATTATAAATTATTTGCAAAAATACTGGCACACAGGCTGAGATCTATAATTGGAGAAATAATCCACCCCAATCAAGCTGGGTTCATACCCGGGAGACAGGGGAAAGACAACATAAGAAAGGCAATAAACATAATACATAATTTAGAACTGAGTAAGACCCCAGCCACCATAATCTCAGTATATGCGGAAAAGGCCTTCGATTTGGTGGAAGTAGAGTATCTCCTCCTTGCAATGGGAAAAATGGGATTTGAGGGAAACTTCCTAAATTGGATCAAAACGATTTACAAAAAAACGCATTCTAAAATTTTAATTAACGGGAAACTATCCAAGGGTTTTCAGCTACAAAGAGGGACTAGGCAGGGTTGCCCTCTATCCCCGCTGCTATTCAACATTGCCTTGGAAGTACTAGCAATTGCAATACGCCAAAATGATAAAATTAAAGGGGTACAGATTGGAGGAAAGGAGCACAAACTCTCCCTATTTGCAGATGACTTGCTTCTATATGTAACCGAACCAGAAGCCTCGAGCAAAGAATTACTAAAAATATTCACAGAATTTGGGGAACTATCGGGGTATAGAATTAATAGGGAAAAATCATTTGCATTAGTATTCGGGAAAGATAAACAGCAGGAACAATTCTTGGCAAAATCATTGCCCTTCCCAATAAGCAAATCAGGATTGAAATATTTAGGGATTATTCTACCCAGGAAAACTAATGAGCTATACAAGAAAAACTATGCCCCCCTCCTAAATAAATTAGAGGAAGAAACAAGGCCTTGGAAACATCTGATGGTAACATGGCTGGGGAAAATAAATGTATATAAAATGATAATACTCCCAAAAATTCTATACAGATTCATCACGCTACCAATTAAATTACCGGTGACCTTCTTTAGGAAATCCGAACGTATGCTATCTAATCTAATCTGGAATGGTAGAAAGCCAAGAATGAAAAAAATATCTCTTATGAAAACAAGGGACAAAGGTGGGATAAACTTGCCAGATCTGGAGACATACTATAAAGCGGCAGTATTAGGTGCCCTTTCAGACTGGTGTACACAAGGGGATACCCAGGACTGGGTGGAGATAGAGAGGACGGCTCTACAAGTGGATTCCTTAAGAAACTTAATATTAGACCAAAAGGACGACCAGTTTCGCCCAACAAAACTACACCCCTTCCTGGGTCCCATACTAAAAAATTGGAGGAACCTACAAAAAAAGCAAAAATAATACCAGGTAGGTCCCCATACACCCCCATTGATTCGAAAGAGGTCTTGGTATCTCATCTTGCCCCGGAATTAAGAAATAAACTAAAAAAGAGAGTAGTCACCAAAATGCACCAGTTATTCAACAAAGGGAAGTTCATAACCATAAAAAAACCAGAATCTCTGATACAGCAGAAAGTGGAACCTCTCCAATACCTACAACTAAAAAGTTTATGTACAGCGCAACAAGCAGGAGAGAATTACGGGAGAGACCCACTCAAATTTGAAAAAAGCAAAGCAGCAGGTAGATTGGCAAAAATCTAAAAAGAGCTCAAAGCCATATTATATAGCAACAAGAACTTCCATCTTGAAAGATGGAGCAAAGATCTAAAAAAAAGAGCTAGGCGAACAGGAAACAAAAATCATGTGGGACCATATGCACAATTGCGCCTCCTCCTTAGAAATTAAAGAGGCCCAGTTAAAATTAACTATGAGATTCTATCTAACCCCAGATCGAACAAGATACGCAGTGCCAGGAGGTAAAGCACTGTGCTGGAGGGGATGCGGAGAGTGGGGAGACTACCTGCACTGCTGGTGGTTCTGCAGCAGAGTGCAGGTCTTCTGGAGTAAAATCTGGAAGGTAATAAATCAATTAGTTGGGACAATAGTTCCCTTTAGGCCTGAAGTAGTGCTTCTGATTATCTACCCGAAGGGAGAAGTGATGGAGGGGAAAATTCAAACGTGTAAAATGATATTTCTTGCGGCTATCAACATAATACCTCGACATTGGAAAGACCAAGGAGAGCTGCAGATGGAGGAATGGCTTCAAAGAATGCTGTTCATGTTCAAAATGGAGAAATTACAAGCCAGGTTACATGGCAAGCTACAGAGTTTTAAAGAAACATGGGCTCCTATCCTGCAAACCTTAGATAAAGAATGGCCGGGGTCAAGTAAGTTAAAGTCTCTACTTGACTCCCAACTTTAATGGCTCATACAATGATTCAGTATTCATAAATACAGGTCTAACATCCTTAAAAGGAATTAATGTATTATCTAACATGATGGGAACACGCGCACTGGTTATTATCTCTGACATGTTAAGTGATTGTTGTTTACACTGTTAATGAAAAAAAAAATGTATGATATGGCAACATATGTAGTACTTGTGATCTTTGTAAAAAACTGGAAATATCCATCAAAAGTACTTAAAAAAAAAGATCTGGTTATTTTCTCTCTAATCTGACAATTAACTTTGATAAAAATATAAGGATTCTAGTCATTTTAAACCTTGAAGGAAGTCAAACTCTGATTGGTTTCTTTAAGAGACCCAATTAGAATCCAGTGTATTTCCGTGTTGCTGATGTCATTATGACACTACTCAGTAATGTGAAACTCCTAGCAGACAAACTGCTTTAAAGAGAGAGACAGCCTGACTTTCCTTAGACTGAAAATCCACATGTTTGGATGTCTTTCTCACTGGCAGACCAAGGGATGAATCTGGGAAAAACAACGTAATGTATGATTCTTGATATCTTTGAGCCAATGAATCGTGCATATGTTAAGCTTTTACAAGCTTTTTCTTAAAATAGAAATGTTTTAAGATCATGTAACTTTGATTGGCTATCAATACCATTCTATGTAAGCTACTGATATTGTCTATTTATATTTAAGTAAACTTTGCATATATTTTTATATTCTAAAAGCCTCATGTCTCCTCATTCATAAATGTATTGTCATTTTTACAATACTTGCTTTGCTAGCTGGATATCAAAGTGAAGTGTAAACTCCTATTATACAATTTGGGAAAAAGTGTAGCCCAATTTAGTTTGATTTGTTCAGCTAAGCTACAAAGCTCACTTTCCCTTTGTAATTTATGAGAAAAATGCAAAACGTGACACTACTGGATACAAAAAACAATGGACTCAAGTTGGTCGTGGGTTTCACAGCCACTAGAGGGATTTTTCTTATTTCTAACTTGGTCTGACAAAGGCCCCAATGAAGTCCAAAAGCTTGCACCTCCACAAACTGAAACTGGTCCAATAAAAGATATCACCATAGTATTTTGTCTCTATTTGCCTCTTTTGCAACCAACACAGCAACCATACTGTCCCTTAAAACTATATGAAAAAGAAGGTAGGCTACAAAACTGAAATTCCTTGTTTAAACAGAAATATCTTCAATAATTAAATTGAAAGGAAATTGGCGAACTGTGTGAAAGGTAAATGCACTGAACAGAGAAATTTGACATCATACGGTTTTACTGTCTTTTTTTATTTTTTTATTTTTATTTATAAGCTTTTATCATTTACTTATAATGCACTTATAACAACCATAATGAAATTTCCCGTACAATAGATCCGAAATACCCTTATGGTCAGATATTCCCTATCATGTAATTAATAACTTTATATAAACCCAACATCGAAAAAAAAAAAAAACAACTCCCCACACAAAAAGTCACTTTTTCCCTTGTCACAATTTGGCCCCATTATGCTGAGTTAGAGGAGCAGTTGACGATCCACTTTCCCCTTTCTCTTCACATCCAAGGCGGTTATCACTGGAAAACAGGTTACCTCGAAATTTTGACTTTTGTCCTGAAGCTCTGCATGGAGCATTTCCATAGAATATAAGAACCATATCTTTTGGTACAGTTTTTCCATATTGAATTCATCAGATCTTTTCCAGTATTTGGCAATCATCGATATTGCGGCCAAGCAAATAACCTTACAAGAGTTCTGAAATTGGAGCATATTTTCTGTTTTGGGGTATAGTCCCAGCAGAGCAGTTTCCATTCTGTATGGGACCACTTCCCCCACAACCTTGTTAATTAATTTCCACACTTTACCCCAGTATGAACGTACTACCGGGCACTCCCACCAACAGTGCTTGTAGGTTCCCACACTGCCACATCCCCTCCAGCAAAGCCCTTTCCCGGAAGGATCCGCAAACCTCGTTCTTACAGGAGTTAAGTAAAACCGCAATATTAACTTTATCTGTACCTCTCTAACTTCCAGTGAGGTCATGCATCTGTTCATGTGGTTCCATATCTTTCTTTCCTCCTCCTCACCTATTTGGATCTTTGTGTCTTTTCTCCATGCCTCCATATAACTTAAAGGTGATTTGTAATTTATCTCCTTTAGTGCTTTATATATTTTACCTAAGCGTCCCGAGGTTTCACTTCTATTAAATAGAAGTTTTTCTAATTTGTATGGCTCTCTACTAAAGCTCTCTATATTCTGAGATGTATTTGCTAATCCTTTTAGCTGTAAGTACTGAAAATGATCCACCTTTTCCTGTAGCATTTTTTCTAACCTATCTGGGGTTAGGAATTTTCCCCCTGTAAACAACTGACCCATCCTCACAACACCCTTGTTACTCAATAATTTTCATAAACCTGGGGCAATTCCTCTTTTTTTGGCCTGAATTGAGTCTGTAGGTGTAAAGGGGGAGAAACTCCCTCCTGATCCCATTTTTTTCCTTATGTTATATCAATGCTTACACAAAGTGCCAATGAATGGGTGTTCCCTGCAAATTCTTGGGGATAGTCTCCCTTGATCCACTATAATATCTTTTAAGCTTTATAATATAATTTTATATTAGGAAGATTAAGACCCCCTTTCTCCTTGAGTTGCATTAAGGAGATTTTCCTAACTCTTGGCTTTTTGCCATTCCATACAATATCTTTCAGGAGGTCCTCACTAAGCCTGAAAAAAGACTCAGGCAAGGTAATCGGTAATGCCATGAACTTATGTAAAAACTTGGGCAATATCATTATTTTATATAAGTTAATTCTACCTAGCCAGGATGTCATTAATTTGCACCAGGGTTTTACATCTTCTCTCAAAAGTTTTATTAAAGGAGGAAAGTTTGTTGCATATAGCTCTTTTGGATTTTTTGTAAGGGAAACCCCTAGGTATTTTAGTGCAGACTTTTCTATAGGGAAAGGAGATAAGTTTTTGATCCGATCCTCGTGTTCTCCAATATAACCAAAAGTGAGAGCATATGACTTATCCTTATTTATTGAATAACCTGCAATTTTCCCAAAGCTATCCATGACCCTTATCAATTCTGGCAGAGTCTCCTCTGGCTTGGTTATATATAGCAGCAGATCATCCGCATATAATGATAATTTGTTTTCTATGGCCCAATTTTTACCCCTTTTATTTTCTCATTTTGTCTTATCGCTGATGCCAGGACCTCTAAAACTATATTAAAAAAGGGGGGGGGAGAGAGAGAGGACAACCCTGCCTGGTCCCTCTTTGCAATTGAAAAGGTTCTGTACAGTCTCCATTAATAAGAAGCCTAGATTGCGGAGATAAATAGATCGCCGACAGCTATTCCAGGAAATTGCCCTTTAGATCCATCTTTTCCAGCACTTTATAAAGGCATTTTATCTCAACAAAATCAAACGCTTTCTCTGCGTCTGCGGAGATTATCATGGCAGGTATCTTTTGTTTGTTCAGAGTGTATATTATGTTCATTGCTTTTTTATGTTATGTTTGGCCTGTCTGCCCAGAATGAAACCAGTTTGTTTTTTGTGTATTATTTCCCCACTAATAGACGTAAACCTGTCAGCAAGGATTTTTGCAAAAATCTTGTAATCTGCATTTAGAAGGGATATTGGTCTGTAGCTAGTGCAATTATCCGGATCCCTCCCAGGCTTTAAAATTAGGGTTATAACAGCATTGTAAAAAAATTTCCGCATTGCTCTTTCGACTAGAATGTTATTAAATACCGCCGTAAGATATGGTGCAAGCCTGTCCGCAAAGGCCTTATAAAATTCACTAGGAAACCCATCTGGTCCTGCTGCCTTATTGTTCTTTGCAGCTAATATTGCCTTGTATACTTCTTGTATTGTAATTTCTGCGTTAAGAAAAGCCACTTGTCCTGAATTTAATTTGGGCAACTTTATCCCCTCTAAGAATTTTGCTATCTCTGAATCATTTGGGTTGGTAGATTTATAAACTCCACTATAAAATTCCAAAAATGCCTCTTTTATATCTTGTGGCTCTGCGCAATAATTGCCTTTCTTGTTAATAACCCTTTGAATAAGTGTTTTCCTCTACTTTACCTTGACTAAGTTGGCGAGAGTTCTGCCTGCCCTGTTGTTATTCTCAAAATAGTGGAATCTTATTTTCCTCAGCTGATTATTAATATTATCTATCTCTAAAGTATTTATAATCCCTCTATTCTTAATTATTTTTTGTCTTAACTCTTTAGTAGATTTCTGTTTATTTTGGGCCTCCAATTTTTGCAACTCTGCGTAAATTTCTTTTTTATGTTGTCTCTTGTCCCTCAGTATTTTTGTCTTCAGAGCAATTATGTTCCCTCTAGTCACCGCCTTAGCAGATTCCCATAAGATGGCGGGCGAACTGACAGATCCCTCATTATAGTCAAAAAAAATTATTAATTTTTTTTCTATTTGGTTCCTGCTCTCCTTATTTCTGAGCAAATTCCTGTTTAGTTGCCAATTAAAGGTCTTTTGTGGCTGTTCCCCTTGGAGCCTGAATATGGTAGCTACTGCATTGTGGTCTGTCATTACCACTGGAATTATCAAACTCTTTTTCCCTCTATATGCCTCTGTTTTATTAATCAGCATGTGATCAATACGTGTGTAAGTGTTATGTATGGCAGAAAAGAATGTATAATCTCTCTCCCTTCCATACAGCAATCTCCAGATATCAATCCAACCATACTAATCTATCATCTTATTTAGTTCTTTTTGTTCCCATTTTATCCCCCCTGAGCTGGAATGATCTAATTCTGTAAGGGTGGCATTAAAATCTCCTTGAATGATAACTGTGCCCTTAGTCACCTCAGCAATTCTTTTAAAGCAATCTTTAAAAAATGCTATCCTCCCTGCATTAGGGGCATATATGTTTGCTAACGTTACTTGCCATCCTGACAGCTTTCCCACTAAGCAGAGGAATCTGCCCTCTTTGTCTTTAATAAAATTCTCTAACACAAAATCTTTGTGCTTGGCGAATCCAATAATAACCCCTGCTTTCTTCTTTTTGCAGCAAGAGGCCCATAACCCACCAATTCTGGCTGTGACGAACCTGGGAACATCTTTTGCCAAGAGGTGTGTCTCTTGAAGGAAAAATATGTCTGCCCTTTGCTCCACCATGAAATTGCTTACCCTTTTTCTTTTCTGGGGGGAAATAAGGTCTTTAACATTCAAAGTAACCGTCTTAACCTCTCCCATCATTTAGATTAAAATATGTTTCAAAACTGCTCCCTTCCATGCTTTCCACTGACCCCGTATTTACTACTCCAATATTTACTGTGTGGGTCTGCCCAACGAAGTTCTGCTTTGCTTTATAATTGGGTGCCATTACCATGAATGAATATTTCTCTTTGAAAATCATTTTCCTTCTTGTGTGCGAGTCCCTCCCCTCTCCCCCCTATTTTACAAACCCAAATTAAATCCTCCAGTACCCTTTTCCCTCCCTCTCCCATGCAAGTGAAATGCTTGCCCTCCCTGTTTCCTAAACCTCCCAAGTGAGGATCTGCTGGGAGTACTAACACCTAGACTTAAAAGGGGAAGTCCACGGTGTGCCCTTCTTCCCAGCCACGCCCAGCTCATAATGAAAACCTCTCCTCTTGCTTCCCTTTCTTACCACAAACCAACTGTTAAACTTTTCTTGTTCCAACAACCCACAATAGATTATTACTATTTGTGCTGCTTATAACTGTTCCTATAGTCTCCTCTCCTCTATTTTCTTCTTCCTGGATACACGACAGCAAAGTTCTATGAGGAGTACAATTAGGTCTCTTTTTTTTTTTTATCTTTGATCCTTTTCACTGGGTCTAGCTGACTATGTCACTAAGAAGATCTCCAGGTCCTCAGTAGCATCAAAGACTCTTCTTCTTCCATTATCAAAAATCAACATTTTCGCTGGAAACAGTAACCTTGGCTTCAGATTTCTTTCATTTAATTCCCTGAAGTATTTGTTCCACTTCATCCTTTTTCTAACTGTCTCAGCCACATAATCTGCAGCCATTCTTATATACTGTTGCTGAAATGACAGCTTCTTCTTAGGTCTAGCTGCCCTTAGAATTTCTTCCTTGGTGGCATACATTGCAAATTTTACAAGGATATGGCGTGGAGGGTCAGACTCTTTTTGTGGGGGGCGCCCTGTCCTGTGAGCCCTATCAATAGGGGCAGAATGAAAACGTGCCTCCTCAGGGAAGTTTTCTTTTAAAATGGCCCATACTAATTCATTTATTTTTTCTGTTCCCCCAGTTTCTTTAACTCCAATTATTCTCAAATTGCCCCTCCTCGAACGATTTTCTAAATCTTCATATTTGGCTGACAGTAAGGCAGTCTCACCCTTCCATTTATTTAGCTGTTCTTGAGAGATCAGGGACTGATCCTCCAGCTCTGAGATTCTCTCCTCTGCAGCTTCCACCCTCTTTGCCATCCCCTCCAGTTTTTTATTAACAGCTTCAACTGCCACTTTTATTTGCCTCATTTCACTTTTTAACTCTTATTTCATTTGTTTTAAAAGATTTTTTAGGGTGCCAGAAGCCTCCCGTTCCTCACCGTCAGAGCTAGATAGGGCTAGGTCAGTTTCATCTTCCCACGCTGTCAGTGCTGTCGCCACCATCTTCCTACCGCCACTGCAGCTCTCTCCCTCCTGGCTCTTCTCTTTCCCTCCTGCCATTGGTTTGAGAGATTCTTTGCCTTAGCTTATTTCTTGCAGCCATTTCCTCGCAACCTGGGGTATTTATTTTCTTTTTTTTCAACTGGTAGGTTTGTTTCTAGAGCTGGGGGGAGCGGAGCTCAGGCTACTCCCAGCTGCTAGGCTTGCGCAGATCCCTTGGTTTTACTGTCTTTTAAAAGTCTGTTGGATGCATTTCTTTGCAGGGATTTGTTGTGAAAATGGTGTTCATCCAAAACTTTCTTTGTCTTCTTATCCTCTCTCTAACAAGCTAATGTGGGACAGGAAGTAATTTACTACTTGTGCAAGCCAAAAGTAAATTATTACTTCGCAGAAACAAGGTGGGAATAGGTAGGTAATTGATGCTTATTTTGGGTTGTGGTCTTGTCATACAATTCTACCTGTAATTTTCTAATTTTTGGTGTGTGCTTTTCTTATTTGGTAGCTGTATATTAAAGATGTGATTTCTATAGAAAACTGTAAGATAATGGCATATGTTTGGGGTCAGCAAAAGTTCTCAACCCCACAAGCCACATTCCAAAATCTTCATATAACCAAGTGTCACATCACACATACACACACACGCACACACCACTCCTGCTTCATGTTTGCTTGGTGGAGTTGGTGCTTTCTAGTCCAACTCCTGGCTGCTGTGATTCAGCTTTTGAGACTTAGGGCACTTTCACACCTGTTTGAATGGGTGCTTAGAAGCTCGGGAAAGTGGATGCACTGCAAATCAGGCAAATCTTTGATCAGGTCTGAATGCCCCGAGGCGGGTGACTGAAACTTTTATATGTGTTTACAAAGGCAACTCACAGAACTGGATTGCAGCTCAGTCAATCACCTTTGTAAACATGCATTAAAACTACAATCACCCACTTCAGGGCATTCACACCTGATCAAAGAGGTGCCTGATTTGCATGCACGTCCCCTCTCCTGAGCTTCTAAGGACCCATTCACGCAGGTGTGAAAGTGGCCTCGGAGGGAATGAAGTAAAACATGGAACAATTAAAGCAGAGTGGTGACCAAGACCAGCCCCAGCCAAGAGACACACACTCACAGCTATGGATAATTCAGTGACAATGCCACCACCAGTGCAGAAGGATTTGTAACAAAAGGAATCAAATGTATTTGTTGAATTTACTGTTACGAGTCACCTACATAACAGGGTTTAAAATACCATTTGAATGCTATATACATACATCCACACACAAACCTCTATTGAATAGTCTCAGGTAAAAAATTCCAGTTTAAGGACCAAGTTCTACCATAATAAAGTAGCAGCACTGACTTTCTCTCAACCCCCCCCCCCCATCCCCTTCATCCTTACAGCTCGTCCTTTCCCTAAATACTGATGGGAGATTTCAAAGTTCTAAAGGCCAATTCTTATTTCCTATCTTAATATAAATAACCCTTTGAATATTGTGTGATGAACCATTGACCCTCAAAAAGCCTTATTCCATTGACTTAATAACTTCCAGATGAGTAGATAAGCCAATTTAAGATAACTACTAATTCCTTTCCCCTGAAGCGAGAAGTTTCAGGGGAGAGAGGGAATACAGTCACTGAATTAAAAGGACTGGACTGAGTTTAACATCTCAAAGTTCAAATGGCAAGAAGTACTACGTCCAGTGAATTTATTCTTGTAGATAATGGTGGAGGCCAGGTTTTCAAACAGTGACATCTCATATGGACCGTAAAAGCCAGATGACAGATGATGATGCTCATTAATAATAATAATGATCATGAGTGTCACTATTTTGTTGAAAAAATGAAGACAAACTCCTTCTCTTCACCTTAAAGACTCTTCATCGCCATGTTCCTCCCAATCTCTCTCATTTCCCACTACAGTCCCACCCAGGATTTTTGATCCCTGTCCCTTTCTGCTGCTGTCCTCACCCAACCCAGAAATTCCTGGCCCCCAAAAGGTTTTCACATCTTCTCCCACAATGCCCCCTAAGCCTGGAATTCCCTCCCTGAGCACATACACTCTGTATCCTCTCTTCATAGTGAAAAACCTTCCTCTTTCATCAGGCCTAACCAACTACTCAACCCCATAGATAGCTCATGGACCTGATCCTCAGACCTCACCTTATTGCAGGGCTGCATGGACCAACCAGGGGAGGCAGCCTGTTACATCACAATGGTCTGAGTGGGGAAACAGTAGTCCATGATGTGTCACCAGTTTTATCTGTTTGGCATGTGTCACAGGTGACCAACTGGCTTGCCAGCCAACCACCCAATTGCAGGAATGGGCAAACATCTGGCACCAATGGCCACACAGTGAGCTGCATCATGGGCTAATGTGGGATAATATGCTCCAATGTAGGTTAATGTCTCATGGTGGGAGGGTGGGAGGGTGGGTTAATGGGGTTTTATCTCCCGACCCCTACCCTATTTTATTGTTTTAAATGTTTTCCCGGGCCCTGTTTTAATACTTTATGTATTTTTGATGTGTTTTTAAATGGTTTTATATGTATTTTATATTTTTTTTGTTGGAAGCCACCCTGAGAACAGCTTCTCAGGAGAGGCGGGGTATAAATCTAGAAATAAATAAAATAAATAAAAATGTAGGACTGAAACAAGAATTAAAGCAATTCTCATGAAAAACCTCAGGAGACTGAGAAGCAGGCTCAAGATCTCACTGGGATCTTAACACCTAGTTTGAGTTCTCGCATGGGCAACCTTTGGTCCAAGCTGAGTATGAGAGATTTTACCTAGGATGAAGCCCAGGTCAGTCATCGACCCACCCCGGGGAGGTTCTGGGTAGGGGTGTACACAAAAAGTTCTTTTCATTTTTGTTTTTATTTTTTGTTATTAATATTGCATTTGTTTTCATTTTCATTTTTTAATTATTTTTTGTTTTATTTTTTAGGCTTCATTTTTGTATTCCATTGCATTAAATGGAAAATGGATTTCCAGCTTTAGCTTCTTCATTTTCATCTGATTTGCATGACAGTTGGAAAGACTGTAGTTCTCTCCAAAGGAATCATCCCAGTCAAATCTCAGAAAGATTAGATAAAGGAACCCAATTTTATAAGCAATTTGTGCTTTGTTGTTTGCACACACATTTCCAGCTGTAGCACCTTTGTTTTACATTCAATTTGGATGAACTTTGGGAGATTGGTCCCCTCACAAGAAGGATCATCCCTGCCAAATTTCAGAAAGATTGGGTAAAGGGTTCAGGTTTTCTAAGTAATATAAGCCTCATGATTTTAACAATAGTTGCAGTTTCCTTAAATCACTTGCAGGTGTTGTCTTTGTTTAAATTATGGAGGTTTTACTAGATGAAGAGATATGCTTTTTGGAGCACTTGTAGGTCGAGAGGGTGAAGAATACAGGAGGAGGTGGGCAGAGGAGGAGCAGGTGCCAGAGGCACTGGCACAGACTTCAGTCATTGGCACCACAAAGTCTGTGGGGACATCAGTGGAGGAGATTAGGTGCAGAGTTCTGCTTTTATGAGTACTTGCAGTGAGGTTGAAGACTGCAGCACACACACTGAGCACTGAGCCGGCCTACAAGACACACAAGGTCTAGCCATGGTGGGGGCTGTGCAGTTTGACAGATTATATCTGATCCCCGATGCCCACTCCCAAGCCTACCCGATTGCAGTGGTTGAGCACTGGCAAGTTGGAAGCCTGAACAACATCTCCAGTGAATGAACCTGCACCAGGGATTCTCTTATGTTTGTCACGGTGGTGCAAGATGTGTTCGTGATGTTAATTGGCCAGAAGAAATGTCAAACATGTATCCTCATTGTGTGCTATGCCTCCCCCACCCACACACTTGTTACTGGGAAGTTGGAAGCATCTGCTTATGAAAGAGCCAATAAGGAATTCTGTTATGTCCTCTGTCACAGTGCTGCAGGATGTGTTTGGGATGTCAATTGGCCAGCCTGTGTGTGTCAATAATGTCTCTTGATTGCTAGGCTGATTCTCCCCTCCCCTCTATTTTGCTGTATGATGTCCTGGTTCTGTTCTGAAAATTTCTTTTTTCTTTCAATATGTTCAGGACTAATATTTGCTCAACCTCTGTTAAAATCTCAAAAGCTCAATTGCTTATAAAATCAGAACTGTTTATAAAAATGTTCTGAAATTTGGCAGCGACGATCCCATGGGTAAGGGGTACAATATGTCCCAATTTCATGCATATTGTATGAAAAAAAAGTTACAGCCTGAAATGTATGTCCCAAAATTTTCAAGTTTCTTTCCTTTTCTTTTCTTTTTTTTTAATTCTTTCTTTTCCCTGAAATTTTATTTATTTCATTTTTGTAATTGCAACAAAACAAAAATGGATTTTCATTTTAGTTAATCAAAATAACAAAAATGAATGCACACCCCTAGTCCCAAACCAACAACTGGAAGTGTGGGACCACACTTACGGGTGAGTTCTGATTTACAGTGGGCCCACATGGGTCAGTGTCATGTTTGTTTTTCCCCAGTGTCTTCTCTCAGCCATTTTTTTTAAAAAAAGCTATGTTAAATAAGCCAAATTCTATTTAATCTCACTATGTAAGAGAGGCTTTCTGTTCCTCTGATCATCCCCCATCATGGCAGGGGGAATGGCACTGAGAACAGGGTGGGGTGGGGAAGGCCGCATGTGTGTTGTGTTCCCCGCCCCTATGTGGGGAACGGAGGGGCTGGGAGATGGACCTGTGTCTGCTCAGGTCACAGGCATGTTTTTTTCATGCTGCTCATGGACCCAGGAATTGGTGGCCATGGTTTTCAAGCCACCTCACTGCCTGCACACTTGTTTTTACCCACTATCCCACAAAAGGGGGGGTTAACAAAATAGAAGGGAAATTTTTATTTAAGCTAACAGTAAATATGGGTAGAACATATTGATAAACTGGCCAATAAATCCATTGACGCTGAACATTAAAAGGTTTTGTGGTGGAGTGTGATTTCAGATGGGCCGAGCTGGGGGAGGGGAGAGCTACCCTAGGCCTTCCAAGCGCTCATTGACTGTTTGTTCCCCCCTGCAGGTACTTATTCAGAGGCTGGGGCCCCTTTTTGTGTGGAGTGTGATTGCAGCTGAAAGGAGCTGGGGAGCTGCCCTAGGCCTTCCCAGCACCCATTGGCTCTTTGTGTCCCCCCCCACAGGTACTTATTCAGAGGCTGGGGCCCCTTTGGGTGTGGATTGTGATTGCAGCTGGGAGGAGCTGAGGGAGGGAAGAGCTGCTCTAGGCCTTCCCAGCTTTCATTGGCTGTGTCCCCCCCCCCACCTTTGCAGGTACTTATTCAGAGGCTGGGGCCCCTTTGGGTGTGGAATGTGATTGCAGCTGGGTGGAGCTGGGGGAGGGAAGAGCTGCCCTAGGCCAATCAACTGATAAACAGGCAGCAAATGTTCCATGAGCAAGATCACTGATTGCAGCACAAACTATGGATAAGAACTGGGCACAATTGATGGTGGAACAAACAGAAGGGTCCTCCCCATAGAAGTTCCCCCAAACCCCCTGGGCCACACTTTTTTAGACAGGGAAGTGGGGGGTGGGGGGCAGAAAATAGAAACATCCTAAATCTATATGGGGATACAGGGGGGAATAATGGGAATGGCTGTCCCCGGACAATGGGGAGGGCCAGGGAGAGGGGTAGTAGAGAGGAGGAGGGTATGAATGTCATAGTTAGTCAGTCATTTATTTATTGTAGAAATGTTGTAGCATTTACAGTGTTCCCGAGTGCTGCAGAACATGTTCCGCACTTGTCTTCTCCCGCCCTGGTGGCGAGACATTTGAGAGTTCTTTTAAATTCTCACTGCTCTCAAAGGGATATCAGAGAGCTTAGGATTGTTGCGAATAATTGAGAGGTTTTTAAATGTGTGGTATCTTTCAGGAATAGCAGTATATCTGAGCATATCTGGGAGGCAAGTAAGTTTTTTATGTCCAGAGGGGCGCAGGTAGCTAAAGTGTATGTAAATAAGGACTTAGAAAACATAAAAACTGGGTGTGTAGTCAACCATGAAAGGGAGCTGTTGGTATTGGGGAGATGGAGGGGTGCACCTCAGCAGATGCAGATGGAGGAAATAGATAATCTAAATGTGCCCCAAAAGGTACAGGACAGGATGGAGGGAATAGATAATCCCAACATTTTTTAAAGTTTCCAACATAGGGTCCCTTTGGGGGTTTCTGGTAATAACAGGATGGAGGAGGGGACTCATTCAGCGCAAAATCCTTCTGTGTATATGGAAAATGGACAGGCTGAATCAGGAAGGGGGCAACCCCACCCTGTGGTGGAACCTGTGATTATGGAAAATGAGGGGCAGGGAGAAATGAGGGATGTTGTCCCTATGGATACAGATGGGAGATGTGAAACTGAATGTGGGAAAGTAACTTCGAGGGAAGTGATGCCTCGTAAGGGTACTGCTTCAGTGGAAGTAGCTGTTATAGAGGTGCAGGGGTCCCTAGCAGCTACCCAGTTCCCTGTATGTGTTGATGGAGAATGTGATCCAGGCTTTATTTTTGTTGGGATCCCTGGGATTAGACAGAGGAGTAATACTACCAGTAATTCGATGAAGTTTCGGGAACTGGAATTGGTGGAACGGGAGAGTGAGGAAGAACCTAAAAAGGATCTGTTGCAGGGGTCATCTAGTGCAGCTGAGGGCATGATGCCCCAATGAGATGATCCGCATTTAAGGGCCTTGATGAGGGGCAGATAAGTGAGGGTGGGGAAGGGGATGAGGGTTTAGACCCCGCTCAGGGGGATCCGTCAGCAGCCAGGCAATTAGTGGTGGGATGAGAGAAAGGAGGGGAATATGATATTTGTGCTTATAGCAACACAGGATCAGGGGGCAGGTTAGATTGGCTGAAATCCAAAACTGACTGACTGCTAAATAAGGGCGAGTTTACCCCTCTGTCTATTATTTCTTGGAACGTGGCAGGGTGGAAATCTAAATTTCGGAGCCTGAGTGTATGGCCTTTCTAAAAGGGTTTGACATCATTCTTGTCCAAGAAACATGGTGTACAGAGAGGCCTATTTTCCCAGGTTTAAAGTGTATTGGCAAACGGCGACCCATGGAGGGATGGCCTGTCAGTTAGCTGATGAGTTGAAGGTAAACTCAGTGGATATCAAAATTGATAATATGCGGGCCTGTGGGTGCCTTATTAAATTTTATGATTGGTCCTTGGTAAAATTTATTTTAGATGTTGTCGGTTGGTTAAAAAGGAGGTGGGAGATTTTTGGTTTTGTATACTTTTAAACTGTTTGTATCATAATTTAAATTGTTTGGTTTATATATATACCTTTCTCATCTGAAAAAGGTTTTTGTGAAATTCTAGAGTAGACTTGCAAACACAGATGTGGGGACAAAGAATGTGTTTAGTTTTAAAAGAGAGTTGGTAGCGATGGGCGAACAGATCGCAGTTTGGGTTCGTCCGTTCAGTTCGTCCGTTCGGTTCGTTCACCGCGTTCGGGTTTGGCTGTTCGGTTCAGTCCTGTTCGGTTTGGGTGTTTGGAAAAAGGCTCTCTCTGTGGGGAATGATGGTCCCAAACCCATTACGGTCGGTCCTGGGGCTACAGTGGCAGCTTCTAGGTATTGGCCACGGTCCTCCCTGCCAGTAACTTGGCCCCAGAACCCTGATGGCAGGTCTTGGGGCTGGAGTGGCTGTTTCTTGATGTGGTGGAATGACATTGTCTCCATGAGAGGAATAATGGCCCCATGATGGTGGGTCTTGGGGCTACTAGAGTGGCAGTTCTAGGTATTGGCCACATCCTCCCTGCCAGTAACTTCACCCCAAAACCCCGACGGTGGGTGCTGGGGCTGGAGTGGCTGTTGCTTGATGCTTTGGAAAATCAGCTCTGTGCGAGGAATGATGGCCCCAGACCCATGGCAATGAGTCTTGGGGCTAGAGTGGCAGCTTCTAGGTATTGGACACAGTCCTCCCTGCCAGTAACTTGGCCCCAGAACCCTGACGGCGGGTCCTGGGGCTGGAGTGGCTGTTTCTTGATGCAGTGGAATGACATTGTCTCCATGAGAGGAATAATGGCCCCATGATGGTGTGTCCTCTAGTAGCCACTAGAGTGGCAGTTTCTAGGTATTGGCCACATCCTCCCTGCCAGTAACATCACCCCAAAACCCCGATGGTGCGTGCTGGGGCTGGAGTGGCTGTTGCTTGATGCTTTGGAAAATCAGCTCTGTGCAAGGAATGATGTTCCCAGACCCATGACAGTGGGTCCTGGGGCTAGAGTGGCAGCTTCTAGGTACATATTGGTCACACTCCTCCCTGCCTGTAATTGGCCCCAGAACCCTGATGGCGGGTCCTGGGGCTGGAGTTGGTGTTTCTTTGTGCGTTGGAATGACATCGCCTCTGTGCAAGGAAGGATGACCCCAGACCCATGAGGGTGCATCCTGGGGTTAGAGTGACAGCTTCTAGATAAATATTGATCACAGCCCTCCCTGCCAGTAACGTAGGCCCCAGAACCCTGACAGTGGGTCCTGGGGCTGCAGTGGCTGTTTCATTTTTTATATCTATCTATCTCTACACTAAATCTAACTGCTATTAACTATTCTAAAACCTATTGAAGTAAATGGAATATCCTAATAATTAACTACAAAGGCCTTGTCCTACAAACACACTGTATCTCTATCTATCTCTATAACTAAGCTAACTACTATGTATATCTATCTAGTAACTGTCTATTCTAATAACTATCTATATATATATACAATATTACACAGGAGGAAACACAAAGAACACAGGGAGGGGTACAAAACTGAAATGAAAATCAATCTAATAATATTCCTACTCTAAATAATTCCAAAACTTAAAACAGGGGAAGGGAATCAGGGATGGAATAAGAGGGAGAAGGATTGAATGGAGGGGGGAGGGAGGGAGGAAGGAAGATTGAACACAGGAAACACAGGGAGGGCTAAAAACAAAAAAACCACCCAAATCTATATAATATACTCTAAATAAATGATAATATGGAGGTAAATGGGTTGGATGGGTGAAATAGGAGGAAGATGGCAATGTATTAGGAACAGGAAGGAACAAAACCTGCTGGGAGAGAGGGAGCCTTCTGAAACGCCTGCTGTTCAGGAACAGTGACTATCTTAGAAGGTGTTGGGAAGGGGGGAGGAAATCAGTTTTGTTTCTTGCTGCGCCCGCCTCACTGCAAACCCCATTGACTCCGTGGAGCCTAGCCCGTGGCCAATCGCAGACTGCAAAGCCAGTGGTCTGAGGCGAAAAGGGATGGTGATTTGGCAGGCTGGCTGCTACTCCAAGCCTCTCCACCCCTGGTGCCTGGAAGTCTGTTCTTCAGCTGACTCCCCCTCCCTGTCATGTTTTGCCTTCCAGTGACACATTTTTGCCTCCCAAACTCACCCGAACGCGATCCAAACTGACTGAACTGTTTGGTCATTTTGAGGTTCGGAATTGAGTTCAGTTCGGTCAGTTCGTGTTCAGATTCTGGTTCGGGTTCAGTTGTCCAAAAAGGCTGAGTTTGGACCGAACTCTGAACTTCCGAACCGCGTTCGCCCATCCCTAAGAGTTGGATGCATTTTTTAGAAGTAACAGATAATGAGTTTTCCATTTGATGGTTCAGGAAGGTCCCCCCTTCCCATCCCCTCAGTAAACATAAGTTTATTTTATTCATTTCTTGCTATATAACATGAAAGACGACCACCATTAAAGATGGGAAATGAACAAGATATTCTGGCATCAAGACATTATAAAGAATTTTATCTCAGGTGCTTCACTGTGGGGCCTGTTTTCATGCTCAGGATCTAAATAAGCACTATATATGGGGTTGGAAAGAAATTTTAAAAGTCACCAGGGCAGTTGACTATGGCAGGTTTTGATATTCTCTGCAGCACAGGACGTAGCTCACATGTTTGAGTCATGTGAACATATCTTGACAATTCACTTCTTAACATTTCAGGAATTGAGTCTCATGGTCATTCCTGTTCTCTGCTTGTAGCAGATTTTATTATAGACTCTATTCTTCTATTTGGTAAATTTGTCTGTTGGGATGATTTACCTATAGTGAATCCTGATACAGTTTACAGAGGTGAACTAGGTGACTTTTGAGGTCCCTTCCAGCCTGACTCTGTGGACTTCTAACAGTTTGTCTTTTTTACCACAATGCCACACTGAACTAACGTTTTCAGTGAACTATTTTCTGTCATAAAAAAGCTGCCTATCTAAACTGACAAGACAAAGTTAAGGTAAAAAATTCTTATTATTTTTACTTTACAAATGTAGAAATGAGGCACAGAGAGTTCATCCCATGGACATCCAGAAAGTTTGTGTGGCACATTACTACAGTATCTTAACCACAACACCCACTTCATTCTTTGATGTGTCAGCCACCCTATTTATTGATGGGGACTTTTTGCCATCCTTTTCACAGTGCTGCAGTAATAGAAATCTATGTCTCTAATAGTGGCACTAACTTTGGTTTGCTTTGCTTTGCACTCAGGAAGCTTGCTGCCCTTTTGTACAGGTTCTGAAATACCCATTTTTATTTACACTTTTCATTTTCAAAAGCAATTAATAGCATAGCTCCACTGCGATATGCTTCTCGTCTTGCCAACATTCCTACTGTTTAGAAAACACTGCTCACTTTGCTAAGCTGGAAAAAGAGAGTCTTTGCTTCGTGTGATCATCAATCTGAAAGCTTTGTTAAAGAATAAAAAGTTGTGCATTTAGACAGCTTTTTCCTCCTTATGCACTGCTGAGGAGAGACTGGTGGAGCTTTGATTTATGTCTGTGAAGGTTGGAACAAATGCAGACAGGTCTGAAGTTGTAGAGTCCTAGTTACGGTTGAAAAATTCTGGGAGGAAAAATGGCCCTACTGTTTAATAGAATGTTTCCTGCAACAACAATGGACTCAGAGAGTAAACTTAAGCAAGAGGCTGGTGCTGATTGATTGTTTTTTCTGCCTGTGGCTGAGGGTTGGTGCAGGTAGCAAGAGATGAAAGTGTGCTGTGAACTAAACAAACAAAAAAGGCAGGTCAATTATAGTGTATCCTGTCCTCCAGCTATATTGTCTGTATTGGCCCATGCAGCTATCATTTGCCACTTTCTTTTAAAAATGTTCTAAAATGGTATAGAAGCCAATTTTTTTGTCCCAAGGCCAAGAAATCTTCCCCCTCTCAAGCTATTAAGCAAGTATGAAGCAACCACAGTTCTTAACTTAGGGTGTCTTCAGACGTTACGAGATCACGGTGAACCACGGTGAATACCCACCTGTGGTCACCGTGTCTCGAACGTCTGTTCACGGCGCACCAGATGTTCGCCACGGTGAATCCCCACGGGGTCCGTTTGAACCACGCTTCCCGAGCTAGCCGGGGGAAGGTCCCGGGAAGCGTGGTCAAATGGACCCCAGGCCGGGACCAACGAAAAGTCACGTCTGGCCACGCGTCACGGCCCGGGATCCCCGGCGGGATCCCAGGCCACGGCGCTTCCGGCCCGACGCGGTGCCCGCAATGGCCCCGCCGCCCGCCCGTCTCCTCGGAGGGTGGGCAGCAGGGTGCGTGGAGGGGGCGGGGTCATGCAGCCACACGTTGCGCCGCGCGGCCCCGGCCCCTCCCACTTTCCCCGCCGGGATCCCCCGGCACGTCTGTTGTGCCGTTACGTGGTGACCCCGGCGGGGAACGAAGCCGGTGGTTCCGGTACGGGGCCAAAGGGCCCCGTATCATCTGAAATCACCCTTAAATGTCAGGGCCAAAGTTTAGAACCATTCCCTTTGGGATGGTGGCCAGCTGCAGTAGGGGTGTGCATGTCATTATCATTATTACAATAACAATAATGAAAATTGTCATTTTCGTTATTGGAATAACGAAAACAACAACCAAAAATAACAACTAAGAAAACAACAATGACAGTGTCATGATCAATGTCATTATTATAGTGCTGTGGCAGTTGGGTTTTGGTGGGAAAACGTGGAGAGGAAAGGAGGGAGCAGACATCTCAGAGCCCTAAACAGGGTTGAACTCTTGAACTGTCCCTGTGTTGGGAGGGGTGAGCAGCTCAGCAGTATCTGATGGATGTATCACTGACAATGAGCAGCACAAGCAGGATCCAGAAGTCTCATGGCACTCTGTGATTTCTCAATGTCTGCTGCCTCCCACAACCAATCAAGGGGAGGGCACTACAACCCTGTATAATGGGTGGGTCAGGTTTTTTCTCTCTGTTCTGTGAGAGCTCTGTTTGTCAGGTTGTATTTACAGAACTACGGTGCTTTCACACAAAAAATCCTTCCTAGCCCTCATTGTATTATCAATACCTTTCCTTCCTCATACCCTACATTTTACCTTCTCCCTTTCCCTGTCCTTCTCCTACCTGTACATTATATATAGGTAGTATAGATTAGATATAGATATATATTATAGACATATAGATTAGATTAGAATAGTTATATAGATAATTGATTAGATGATAGTTTTCCTTTCCCTTTCCCCTGTGTCCCTTAAATTTAGATAGATATTAGTTGTGTATATATATATTATTATTATTATTATTATTATTATTATTATTATTATTATTATTATAAGCATTTATATAGCACTAGCAATGTACCTGGCATTTACAAAGAAAAAGATAGACATGGTCCCTGCTCGAGAGCTTACAATCTAAAGACAGGGGGAATGGAGACAGGGAAGGGGAGAACAGAGAGAGAGACAAGGGATGCGACATTCATGAGGCTGCAAGAGCTCAGATACACGTTCTTGGCTTGGTTACAGTAAATTGGGAGTTTTCATATAACAGGTCAGGGATAATCCTGGGTGGGGATGCTTAGCAGGAGTTCGGAAGTGCGGAGCAGAAGAGGTGGGTTTTGAGGAGGGACTTGAAGGTGTGGAGGGTGGGGGCAAGGGGGACGAGGGGAGGGAGGGAGTTCTAGGCATGCGGGGCAGTGAGGGAGAAGGGACGATGGCAGGTGTCAGAGCAAGGGAGGTGTGGGAGGGTGAGGGAGGGAATGGAGGAGGAGCGGAGTGCTTGAGTAGGGGTTCGGAGCGAGATCAGGGCAGAGAGGTAGGGAGGAGCAAGGTTGTGAAGGGCTTTGTAGGTGAAAATGAGGAGCTTGTGCAGAATACGCTCAGGAAGAGGGAGCCAGTGGAGAGAGGAGAGGAGAGGTTTCGCATGGGCAGAGCAACAGTCTAGATGGATGATCCTGGCAGCAGAGTTTGAACAGAGATAAGGGAAGAAAGGTGGGAGTGAGGAATGCCAGTGAGGAGGAGGTTACAATAGGCAAGGCGTGAGATGACTAGGGTATGGATTTCTATTAGGATTATAGGATAGGCAGATTATATAAATATTTGCACACAGGAATCAATACCGATAATGATACCAATAACAATATTGATACCAAAAATAAAATCTTTGTTTGAAATAATACCAATAATGACAACAATAATGAAAATGATATTGTTGTTAATAACGATAATGAAAATGACATTTTTCAATAACGAAAACAAAAACTGAAAGGCTTCTAGGTAGTAGACTCAAGTCCAAAACCTCCAGGGTAGCCTTCTCGGAAATGCTGCCTTTTCCACGCGCAGGACCCCAGAGGCAGGCGGAGCTTGAATGTCTCAATGCATGGATGATACAATGGTGCAAGGAGGAAGACTTTAGATTTATCAGGATCTGGGAAGCCTTCTGTGGAGGGGGGAGCCTATACAGATGGGATGGACTCCACCTTAACCAGAATGGAACCCGGCTGCTGGCACTAAAAATTAAAAATATGTTTGAGCAGATTTTAAATTAGAATCTGGGGAAAAGCCGACAGGCACTGTGGAGTGCACAGTTTGGACTGTGGTGTCTATGCAGGGTGATGTTAACTTAGGGGATTTAGAGTTGCTTAAGACTGAGGAAGGGATAAAAATTAAGGGACTTCAGGTGGAATTCACTGGAGAACAGATAAATAACAATTCCAGGGTGTCTGATACAGTCCCCTATAATGTACACAGTTAGAAGACTAATGTCTATATGCAAATGCAAGAAGCCTAAAAGGTAAGGTGGGAGAATTTGAGTTTATGGCATTAAATGAAGATCTAGACATTATAGGCATCATCAAGACATGGTGGAATGAGAATAACCAATGGGACACTGTAATACCAGGGTACAAAATGTATCGGAATGACAGAATAGATAGAGTTGGTGGTGGGGTGGCTGTATATGTGAAAAACTACACTGAGTCAAATACAATGAAAATTTTAAAGGATGCAAATTGTTCCCTAGAATCTCTACAGATAGAAATTCCAGGTATGAAGGGGAAGAGTATCGCAGTGGGGCTATACTATCGTCCTCCTGACCAGGATAAAGCAATGCTAAAAGAGATTACACAGCCTGCTAAATTTAGCAACATAATAATAATGGGTGACTTCAATTTCCCTAATATTGATTGGGGGAATATTTCCTCAGGGCGGGATGTGGAGATCAATTGACAATGCCCTAAAGGACTGCTTCCTAGAACAGCTGGTTCTGGAACCAACGAGAAGAGGAGCTATTCTAGATCTAGTCCTGAGTGGCACGCAGGAGTAACTGTGGTGGAGCCACTAGGCAATAGCGATCATAAGATGATCACAGTTGACATAATTTCTGTAGGGAGAAAGATAAAGAAAAGTACAGCAGTAGCATTTAACTTTAAAAAGAGGGACTATGACAAAATGAGGAAATTAGTTAAAAAGAAACTAAAAAGCCAAGTTGCAAGGGCTACAAGTTTGAAAGAGGCATGGAGGCTGTTTAAAAGCACCCTTCTGGAAGCCCAGATTAAATATATACCTCAAGTTAAAAAAGGAAGCAGGAAGACCAAACGTCTTCCACTGTGGTTAAATAGGGAGATGAAGGAGGCTATTAGAACCCAAAAGGCATCCTTTACGAAATGGAAGGCTAGTCCCAATGAAAATAATACGAAAGAGCATAAACACTGGCAACGTAAATGTAAAGGGCTAATAAGGCAGACTAAGAGAGATTTTGAAGGGAGGCTTGCTAAAGAGGCACAAACAAGCAACAAAAACTTTTTCAAATACATCAAAACCAAGAAGCCTGCTAGGGAGTCACTTGGGCCATTAGATGACAAGGGAGTAAAAGGGGCGCTTAGGGAGGATAAGGACATTGCAGAGAAGCTGAATGAGTTCTTTACATCGGTCTTCACTGCGGAGGATTTTGGGGAGGTACCCACGCCGGATCCTTGCTTTGTGGGCGAGGAATTGGAAGAGCTGTTACAAATCAATGTGACGTTGGAGGATGTTCTAGGGCAAATTGACAAACTGAATACTAACAAGTCACCAGGGCCAGATGGCATTCACCCCAGAGTTCTGAAGGAACTCAAATATGAAATCGCAGACCTACTGTTAGTAATTTGTAACCTGTCACTAAAATCTGCCACTGTACCCGAGGACTGGAGGGTGGCAAATGTAACCCCGATATTTAAAAAGGGATCCAGAGGCGATCCTGGAAACTACAGACCAGTAAGCTTGACGTCTGTGCCGGGCAAAATGGTGGAAACCATCATTAAGGACAGAATTACAGGGCATGTTGACAAACATGGCTTAATGGGGAAGAGTCAACACGGATTTAGTAAAGGTAAGTCATGCCTCACTAACCTGTTGGAATTCTTTGAGGGTGTAAATAAGCATGTGGACAAGGGAGACCCAGTAGATATAGTGTACCTGGATTTCCAGAAAGCATTTGATAAGGTCCCTCATGAGAGACTCTTGAGAAAATTAAAAAGTCATGGGATAGGAGGTAGTGTCTTACTATGGATCAGAAACTGGTTAAAAGATAGAAAGCAAAGGGTAGGACTAAATGGTCAGTTTTCACAATGGAGAGATGTAAAAAGTGGTGTGCCTCAGGGATCTGTATTGGGACCGGTGCTGTTTAATGTATTCATTAATGATTTGGAAAAGGGTGTTAAGAGTGAGGTGATCAAATTTGCAGACGACACCAAGTTATTCAAGGTAGTTAAAACACGAGCAGACTGTGAGGAACTGCAACAGGATCTTATGACACTGGGTGCCTGGGCATCTAAATGGCAAATGAGATTTAATGTGGACAAGTGCAAAGTGATGCACGTAGGGAAAAATAATCCAAACTATGTGTACACAATGCTGGGTACTAAGCTAGGAGTTACCACTCAGGAAAAGTATCTGGGGGTGGTTGTGGACAATACAATGAAATCCACAGTGCATATCACAGCAGCAGTTAAAAAAGCAAACAGAAAGTTAGGAATTATTCGGAAGGGGATAGAGAATAAAACTGAGGATGTTATAATGCTTCTATACAAATCAATGGTGCAACCGCACCAGGAATATTGTGTGCAGTTCTGGTTGCCCCATCTCAAAAAAGACATAGTTGAACTAGAAAGGTACAGAGAAGGGCAACAAAAATGATCTAGGGCATGGAAGGGCTCCCGTATGAGGAGAGGCTTTGTAGATTGAGTTTGGAGAAGAGACAACTGAGAGGAGATATGATAGAGGTCTATAAAATCATGAGTGGGGTGGAACTAATGAACAAGGAGCAGTTATTTACCCTCTCAGCTAGTACTAGAACTAAGGGACACTCCATGAAACTCATGGGTGGCAAGTTTAAAACAAATAAAAGAAAATATTTTTTCACTCAGTGTATAATTGGGTTGTGGAATCTACTGGTAGAGGCCAGTACTATAGCTGAGTTTAAAAGAGATTTGGACAAGTTTTTGGAAGATACAGACAGGATCAGGGAAGATGATGGGAGCTGGGGGAAAACAACAGGGAATAGATCCCCCATTGTGACCTGTTGGGTGCTTCTCCCAAGGCACCGTGATTGGCCACTGTCGGAGACAGGATGCTGGGCTATTTGGACCATTGGTCTGACCCAATATGACACTTCTTATGTTCTTATGACATGGGACCAGGTGCACACCCCTAAGCTCTACCCTACATACTCCCCCTCGCCCCCCTCCCACGCTCCAGTTCAGGCCTCGCTACCTTGCCCATGAGGGTCTTGGTTGTAGTACAATGATGAGATTCCCCACTCACAGAGTGCTCAATTGGTTGCTGCTTTTCATCTGGCAGGAACAGGAAGCTAAGCAGACCAATTCATGGACCATGTTCCTCACCCTAGCTAGCAGATATGAGCCCTTTACTGTTTCCAACCTCACTGTGACCTTGTTGCTGTGCCTGATTTCTTGCCTCCCTATCTACTTGCTCTGTTCCCAGTTTATCTTTCCCAGTCCTAGATCTATTTTCCTGCCCATCCTGTCCAACCCTGCTTTCTCCCACGTTGGACTGATATTCTTGCACTGATTTTTTGGGCCTTTTTCGTCAGTGCTTCTGGATTGGGCTTGTCATTTGGTTTGGAATGACTCCTGGCTTGACCGTTTGGTTGACTGACTACATTTGAGGATTGCCCAGCCCTTTTCTGACCCTTTCCGGGCCCTTATCTTGATTGAACTTATGCCTTGTCCTGATTCTGTTGCTACTCTGCCTGAACTATGATTGGTGTCTGACAATAAGGACTGCAATACTGGGTCAGAGCAATGGTCCATCTAACCCAGCATCCTGTCGCCAATAAGGGCCAGCACCACTAACTTCAGTGTAGATCTGTCAAAAATGCACAACCCACACAACGATCTACAGATTGGGTAATAGCCACTACACATTTATTATCTAAGGGAGTACCCATTTTGGATTTGAAAGTGGGAAAGGTGAATTTGTGAAATGGCGACACACACACCCTCTTTTAAAGCCACCTGGTAGAAAGGCACTTTGGTACACAGAGGAAGATCCCTAGAAACCTGTTGCCACAGCTACTCCAGAGCAGAACTGCTGAGACATACCAAAAGGGGCAAGGGCCTTTTTTAAAGGTTCTAACCAGTAGTCATTGTGTGACCAATATGCAACAACCATCTCCTTAATGAAGTAGAAAGGTTGGGGGGGGGGACTTTGCAGTTTCTAGGGATGGGCGAACAGATCGCGGTTCGGGTTCGTCCATTCTGTTCGTCCATTCGGTTCGTCCGTTCGGTTAGTTCGCCAAGTTCGGGTTCGGCTGTTTGGTTCGGTCGTCCGAACAGGCCATTCGGTTAGGCCATTCAGCCATTTGGGAAATGTTGTTATGGTTGTTTTTTTATGTTTTTTTTGTATTTTATTGGATTTTATATGGTTTTCTTTTGTTTTTTATTTGGGTTTTTTGTTTTTATATGGTTTCATTTTTTAATCTAATATTATATGTATCTATCTACACTAAATCTAACTGCTATTAACTATTCTAAATGCTATGAACTAAATGGATTATCTAATAAGTACACAGGCCTATTCCTACAAACACTAAAACTAAAT
>QEPC01006862.1:444001-473273 GCA_003113815.1 Sphenodon punctatus
TGCCCCTGACTGTCCTGACACGCATCACCTGATGCAGCCTGGCCTGGCTGCCAGGATTGCGCTGTCACTAACTGCCCACCAGGTGGCGCAGGGCCCCCTGTTTGCAAGGTGGCACCAGCCTGCCTCACCAATTCCTCCATGGCAGAGGGCCCTGCCATCTCTCCTGCACCCCCTCCTACTCTTGCTGTGCAGGCCCCGCTCCTGTCCACCATCTGGCCCTGTGCAGGGGCCAAACTTCCCAACTGGCCAGTTGGAGGAGACCCCAGCACCGCCAAGTCACCCTGTCCATCCCCAACCCTGGCACCTGCAGGGACACTAGCCCCCTTCGTCCCTTTCCTCCTACCCATTGCCAGCCTATTGATGATCCCCCACCGACTACACACCCCACTTCACCCACACAGCAGTGGGCACACCACCCTAGTGCAGCTCTGTTACCCCTGCACCTTGTCAGGATAGAGTGGCTGGACCCTTCTCCTACAGCAGAGTGGGGGATGGGTGTGTGTGTGCAGTCAACCTGAACCTCTGCTCAGTACCCCTCAGCAAGCCCCAACGCTGGCCTGCACCGTCACCCCAACCTCGGCCTGAACCTGCCCCCCTGCCGATGGCAGGATAAAGTGGCTGGGCCCCTTACGCCTAACAAAGGGGCAAGGGGGGAAATTATGGGCAAGCCTGCCCCACCCTCAGCACCCCTAGGCAAGCACCGTCGCCTGACTGTCCCCTTCACGAGACAGTTCCCCGATCCCAAGTACAACCGGAGGGGGGGGGCGCCGCCCGATAAACAAACCCCCGACAGTCAAACGATCCCCCCTTCTTTTGCGGCACCGCTCCCTACACCCAGCTCCACGTGCAGTCAAGGAGGGGGGGGTCAAGGGGAAACCCCGAGGAAAACAGTCCTCCTCCGCCCCGCCAAGAGACAATTCCACCAACCCGAGACAATTCCCCAACAGATCAAGCCCAAGCCCAATCCCTTCTTCCCTGTAAGCAGCTCCTCTGTCAATGAGGAGAGGGGGGGGCGGTTAAAAGGGGGAACCCCGGAGCGCCGACAAGACCGTCCTCTTCAGCAGCGCGCCGCCAACCAAGTGAGGGGCTGCCCGGCGCGCTGCACCACGTGGCCTTAACCGGCCAATCAGAAGAGCGCATTTTCACGCCACAAACCCCCGCCGCTGCAAACTGCAATCCAGATGGATTGCAGCTTGCTCCTCGTGCGGCCAGCTTGCTCCACCCCCACGCCAGCGGCAAAGAACAGGACGCCCTCCCTGGAGCCTAATTCCTTAAGAGGCGGGCCCAAACTTCCCCCGCAGGGCACAAGGCGCTTAGCGGGGGGATTCAGGGATGTCACATGATTTCAGTGCTTGGGATTATGATTCAATGTAGTAGTTGGGGCTTACTTGAACTCCAAGCAGAAACATAGGAAGTGTAATAAAATGGAAAAAGCTAGATTCTACTGGGCAATCAAGTTCTTTAATTAGACAATTACATACTTAAAGTGGTGGATTTTCTACAACTTTAACCATGTGGCAACAGCTGAAGATCTATTGTAAATCCTTACAGTAACTTTTTTTAACCAAATGTCATAAGAATCCTGTTCTTGGTTAGCGCTGTGTAAAACAGATTTAAACACATCTCATTCAAAATAAAAGGTTCAATTGCCCACTTTATGGAATCCACAAAGAAAGAGATGGATGTTTGGAAGGAACTACGTGCTCCTGGTTGGGGCAAATAAACTTATTTAGAATTATTTCTTTGCCTAGGTTCATATACAAATAATTACCTCTCCCAATTCGACTTCCTGACAGCTTTTTCAACAAAATCAACATGTATCTTAACAAATTGGTTTGGAAACATAGGAAGGCTAGAATGCATCAGCACACCTTAAGAACCAGAAAAGAAAGTGCGGGGCTGGGCCTGCCAGACTTCCAGAAATACCATTGGGCCTCGGCTCTCCTGGCTTTTAGATACTGGTATCTGGAGTCCTCTGAGGTAGGGTGTGCAGACATGGAACTTGGCATGTCCGCCAAAGAGAACATCAAAGTATTTATGGTGCTCCACACCCCAATCTCTGAGAAAGCAGTAGAAGAACATGCCTTTGCTGGCTATGTTTATTGGGTCTTGGGTAAAGGTATGAAAAAAAGGAAAATTTTACTTGGGGTATATCTGCATATGTTACTCAGATGTAGCCTATTGGAACAGAGAAGAATAGCCAAAAATTGATTAATAGACTAGGAAAAAAATGATTAGTAGGGTGAAATAGTTTTTCCAAACTGACCCTTTCAAATCCAAGGAAATCTTGGAAAACGATCTGGGAAGCTTGATTCCTCATTTACAATATTTTCAATTTAGAGGATACTTGCCGGCACATCCCCCCAATGAGACACAGAGACTGTATTGGATTTTTAAACTGGCTGCACTCTTTATTTCAATCATCATCAAGGCCAGTGGGTATTGCACAAGCAAACTGGGTCCAGTATGCTAGCTACTTAACTTACTTATTAACACCGGCACTAACAGGGATGTGCCCTCCCTTGTCAGAACCCAACAACATAACTCCCCCTTTCACAGCACCCTGGCTCTGGCCGAAAGGGGACCATCCCCAACTGTGGGGTTGAGTAAGGAGGTAAGTACCCGCAAAGCCAGCAGACCGTGCTTGTACTTTCTGACCCTTCTGGGCACCCCTCCCAGGGTGGTAACCCCAGTGCTTGCTGCGCCCAGCGTTGCACTGGGTGTTCTCTCCCCATCTCTTAAGGAGATGACTCAGCCTAACCTACTCTTATCTATTTATCCTACTGTAGCATACTGGACCCCTGCCACAAAAGGGGAACCGATCACAATATCCCCTGACCCCCACCGCCTATCCATCAAACAATTCCTTCAAGTGACAGGCCAGATTACTCAGGTATAACTCATTTCCTGCTTGTGACAAATTAACACCATCTTCCCTGAACAAATCTGTTCGGCCATATGTGATGTTCATGTGCCGTACCATTGTTCCTCCTAATCTCTCCATCCACTTTGCCATTTCTCGGTTAATATTTCTCTGAGCTGTATCAATTTTCGCAGGTTTAATGGTCCTGCCCCATTTAAGGCGAGGGACTAAACTGGTCCACACTATATGAACATTATTAAACAAACTCTGGACTACTAACATGTCTTGCTTCATTTTTATAACTAAGTTAACCCCTTTACTTATAACCAAATCATTTCCCCCCAAATGCACCACAATGACATGTGGTGTGGCTTTGTCTTTGAGTGCCCTCAACTTTGGGAGTAACTGGTGCCACTTCATTCCTTCCGTTCCATGTCAGGCAATATTTTCTTTCTCCTCTAACCCCAGGTGGACACCCTGTGCCGTCTTTAGGGCTGCGTTGCTGGCCCAACACACCAGACTGTCCTACGATTCATACTGTTCGTTTCTCCAGCCCGGTCCACCTAGTTCCTAGCACAGGAGACACAATTGGTTAGTAACAGTTAGACCACACATACTTCTTGTAGGCATTAGATCGCCACCTCCCCACTGATTTGATCGCCTCAACTGGCAAACAAACAGCAGCTGCTGTTGAGGCAGCCCCAATCCTGAATGAATGAGACCTAAAGTGACTCGGAGAAAGGCCTGCCCCACCAAGTGCAGCTTTTAGGATTGCATTGAATTGGTAACTTGTTCATGGGGTTATGTCCTTATGTATGAACAAGTTTCCTAATTTGAGTGGGCGGATGTTGAGATATCGTCTCATTTGCTCAACTGGGCAGATCTCTTTCACCCCACAACTAAACAGCCGGATGTTTGCTCCTTTATTCCTCTGGTCTGTTTTTGATCGTTTCAGTTGTAGTGACAAGGTTTCTGGGGACAGTTCCATGTCATCTATAGTTAGTGCTCAGCCAGAGCTGTCCCTGCGGGATGATGCTACTACCTCGCTTATTCTGAAACCCCCCGAAGTATGTTATGGAGTATGCTGTAATGAACAATTGTGTCTCAAAAGCATCATTACACACCCTAGGTAAGACTCCTGTAATTCTAGTTAAGATAGGTGTAGTGATAGGGGCACATGTACTTACTGGGGCAGGCACTGCCCTGGCCCAGCTCTCCAGCATGCGTTTTAAATAAAAAACTTGGTCTGGAGGGGGGTATCCTTTCAATCTGCTGACAAATGCTAATGCAGCCATCTTTCCTCCTATGGTACCTGCGACCAAATCTTTGTTCCTAAGGGACATGGCGAACTGTAAGATCTCTGGTTCCCTTATGGGGAAATCCATATTCCAACCGTTGCGAGACCTAAATTCTTGGAACTCCTGGAAAGCCCTACTGTAAGCGGTCTGTGTTCTAGGGGCCAAGGATCCCCGAACGATATTCTGAAGTTCTACTTCCCAAGGTTCCATACCCCCGGAGGTAGAGGCTCAGGGAATTCCTTGGCCTCTGGTGCTAGTTTGCAGAAACGCTTGATCTGAAATCGAGACAATGCGTCAGCCACTTCGTTGTTGATGCCGGGCACGTGCCGCGCTGTGAACAAAATATTGTTCCGTAGGCAAGCCCCCACCATTTTTCTCACCAGTGCCATAACTCGGGACGAACGAGAAGACAATGTGTTAATTACATGGACAACGGCCATGTTGTCGCACCAAAATAGTACTGTGCGATTAACGAACTGTTTTTCCCAGAGCAATATTGCTACTACTATAGGAAACAGTTCTAAAAATGTCAGGTCCTTTGTCACACCGGTTTCATGCCTATCCTGGGGCCACGGCTCCGCACACCACTGTATCTCGAAATACAGTCAGAACCCAGCACCACTGGCAGCGTCAGAGTGAACCTATAGATCACTGCGCAACAGCCACTTGTCTCTCCAGAAATTCACTCCATTGTAGTTTACCAAGAATCCCTGCCATGTCTCAAGGTCTTGTTTCATGTCTCGTGTCACCCGGATCCTATAATGGGGTGGCAAGGTTCCCCTCAATTTTTTGTATATCTGAGATAGGAATGCTCTACCAGGTGCTACTACCCGGCATGCAAAATTGAGGCTGCCTACCAATGACTGGAGGGTACGAACAGTGACCTTCCGAGCCTACATGCATTCCTCAATCTTGGCTCGCAATTCCCCCAATTTATCTTTTGGTAGTCAGGATGATTTCAAGTTCATGTCAATTTCTATCCCCAGGTAGGTAATTCTCGTTGAAGGGCCCTCTGTCTTCTCTGGGGCCAATGGTATTCCCAATTGCTCGGCCATCTCCTGAAACAGTCGTAATGCATTCATGCATTCCCTTTTTTGTGGCGGGCATATGATCAGGAAATTGTCGAGGTATTTGGTTAAGTCGCCCCCTTTCTACCTTTGCCTAAATATCCATTCAACAAGTGAACTGAAACATTCGAATGCCGAACATGATATCGAGCATCCCATGGACATTGCTCGATCATAATAATATTTTCCTCTGAATTGAAAACCCAGGAGGTGGAAACTACTGGGGTGCACTGGTAGCAAGCGAAATGCTGATTTAACATCGCACTTAGCTAGCATTGCACCTGTTCCCATTCTCCTAGCCTTGTCGATGGCTACGTCAAAGGAGGCTTACCGGATGGTTGCTAATTCCTTTGGTATTGCATCGTTTACAGAGGTGCCACATGGGTGCGACAAGTGATGGATCATCCTAAATTGTCCGGGGGCTTTTTGGGGCACTATGCCCAACGGGGATATTACCATATTGTGCCTGGGTGGTTGATCATAAGGGCCGGCAATCCTACCTTCCGCCAATTCCTTATCTATTTTTTCTTGTACCAAATCCTCCCTCCCTTCTTCAGATTTTAAGTTCTTGCTGAATGTATGTTGGTTGACTGGGCCTGCTGGAATAACGAAACCGTCCCGAAATCCTTGTACCACGTATTCTACCTCCACCCTATATGGGTGTGCTTCTAATGCTTTTGCTAGGGCCTCAATTAGTATTGGTGTCGGGCCCCTTTTGTGTTCGGGGCCCTTAACTGCCTTTTCCAGGTTCTCCTCCCGTACCGAATCAGCCGGAGCCTGCCTTTTGTCGGGAGCGGTAACATGTGCTCTCAGGATGCCCCCCACCACAACTGGAGCACTGGTGGCAAAATATACATTGTGACCGATTGCATTGGCTGGCCGAGTTATATTCCCAGCATGCGTCGGGCTCCCCTTGTCCCTTTTTTCAGCTTTCCCCATGGTATGGCTCGTTGGCGGGTGCGACTCCCCCACGAACAAAAGGATGCCCACTGTCAGACCTCGGGGCCTTTGTGGCATCCACCATACTCTCCAGCCATATGTCTGGTGCATGGGTGTCCCATCGCAGACTCAGCATGTTCGCTGCCCTATGACGAAAGACTTTGTCATAGAAAAGCCATGCGCCAGGAGGGCCGGTTCCATGGGCCCTGCGGACTATGTCTGCATATTTATGGAGTTCTAAGCCGCGGCCTGGGTCACTTTGCATTACTACCCCCATGTATGTGGCAAATGCAGCAGTCCAATTTGTCCAGTTCCTATCAGCTTTGGGTCGTCTATATATTTCTCTGTCCTTTTCCCCATCAGTCTCCGTATGGTCCATTATTGGATCGCTAAATAATAATATGTATAAATCAATGTATTCTCCACGCCAAATTTTTTCTTTGGTCACCTATGTTAAATGGCTTCCAAATGGGGCAGCTATGTCGGCAATGCCCCCCCCCCCGGTGGATGGATTACCAGTGAGGTTCCCGACTCTCCTTCACCTAGGGGCTGTCTGCTACCTGACGTGGAGGGGGCCTCTGCCGCATCAGTGTGTCCTGCACTTCTTAGCTCTCTGTTTATAGGAGGGAGTGGTTCTTCAACTTCTACGGCTGGGGGTATGGCGGGCAAGACCCATGCCCACACCCCATCAACCTTCCTCAACTGTGGCCCTGATGCTTCCTGAGGCCTTGTCACTAGTGTTGGTGTTCCTGATCCCCTTTGGATAGTGGTTGTTTCTGGTGGGTGCCCGTATATAAGTTGTTGCCCCCTTTCCCCAGTAGTTCCCACTAGGTTTTCCCTTCTCTCTGGGGTACCCACAGCGTTTCCCGCATCATCAGGTGTTCTCCCCCTGCCCCCGTTGGACTCACCTTGTACACTCCCACTCTGATTAACTAGGCTCTGCTCTTAATTGGTGCTACACGCTCTTGCCATCCCCGCCGTTTCTTCTCATAATGTGTTTTCTATGGCCAGCACCCTCTGCCTCAGTGCGTCACCCCCCCTGCCATCTGCTCCTTTACTTGTTGCTGTCTATGGGGTGGGGGTGGTTCATTGCCTGCATCTGGGAACATGGGTCCGGGCAGGTCATGCCCAGATAGATTAGCCCTTGTTGTTCTTAGGGGACCTGGGACTGGTGTTGAGCAAAACAACCTGCATCCTTGGGTCTTCTCCCCGTGGTGCCTCTGTGCCCCGCCTCCCTGAACCTTGGGCCTGGGTGTCCTGCCCCACCCCTCCTTGTGTGAGGGTTTTTTTGCCTATGCCTTGTGTCTGGTCAGCCCATTGCACTTCCCCTCGCCTCAAGTTCAAGCCTGCCCCCAGGCTTACCCCCTCATCACTATAGCGTGCAGGGGTGGAGAGTGCCCTGGTACCCCTGCTCAGTCCTACCTCTGTGGCATGACTGCTTGCTGGGGACCTATGTTATTCCTGCCCCTGGCCCACTGTACCAGTTACCCTAGTTAATTCATTGGCGCCCTGACCTCCTTCAGGGGCATCCTGCCCGCTGTGGCCAGGCCCAGTTGTGGTCAGTTCATTGCTGGGATTAAGGGGCGGGCACGCAACATGGCCTTGCAGACCACAAGGCGGGCTACTAACTCAGCCCTGGATGGGGCCCCATCCGAGACCCCTCTGGCTTCCTCATCCACATCATGACCGGTTGCCTGTGGAGCCTCCACTCGGCTCCTCTTCTGCACCGCTGCTCCCTTCTTTTTGGCACAGCCCATCGCCCTCCACTCAGTCCTGGCCTTCTCAGCAGCAACCATTCTGTGCTGCTGCTTTCACCAGGTCCGAAGGGCGAATGCCACTCCGCGTGGCCAGAGTGGCTCCGCCCTCCCTAAAATTGGCGGACCCACTCACTCATTTCTTGGCACGGCGCCTCTGCGCACACACCACCATTCCGTTGCCACAGCAACCCCCACCTGGTCCGGGCACCCTTAGTTGCTGCGTGGAGCAGTATTATTATTATTATTATTAACAAACATTTATATAGCGCCAGCAGTGTACCTGGCACTTTACAAAGGAATAAAATAGACACGGTCCCTGCCCCTAGGGCTTACAATCTGAGAGACAGGAGCTGGGGGAGAGACTTAGGAAGGGGAACAGAGGGAGAGACAAGGGGTCTAACATTCATGAAGATGCGAGGTCTCAAGTGCACGTACTTGGCTTGGTTACGATGAGAATGACAGCAGGCAGGTCCATGTTGCAAGGATAAGGGTAAACCGATCATAGGTATAGGAATAGTGGCTCAGCAGGATAAAGAGTCAGACAGAGCAGAGCAAAAGAGGTGAGTTTTAAGGAGAGATTTGAAGGTATGAAGGGAGGGGGCAAGAGGAAGTGGACAGGGAGGGAGTTCCAGGCATGGGGGGCAGCAAGTGAGAAGGGACGAAGGCATTTAGGGGAGCAGGGAAGGCATGGAAGGGTGAGAGAAGGGACAGAGGAGGAGCAAAGTACATGGGCTGGAGTATGGAGGGCAGTACCGCTCCTCTTTCTCCCCCATATCTCCTGATGGGGAGCGCGGAAATTTCCCCATTGCTGCCATTATGGCGGTGAAGGGGACTTCTCAGACTCACAGCAGAAAAAACCTGCATGCACAAGGATTTTCCCTTAGAGCAGCTTCTCTTTTTCTCTCAGATTAATAAGGGTTTATTATCTAGTATTCACAAACAGTTGTTCAAAGTGTGGGATACAGAATCTGTAAACTATGTAAGTCCCTGGGGAAAAGACCTGGGAACTAAACTGGGGGGAAAGACATGGTTAGATATATAGCAGCACACATTCAAATGCTCTCACTCCTTAATGGTGACAGACACCCAAATAAATATCACTATGCAATGGTATTTGAGTCCAGTTAAACTTTGAAAAATGTTTGAAGGAAGCTCAAATCTTTGTTAGAGACAATGTAGAAAAATAGGTTCTTCTTTGCATTGCTGGTGGCACTGCCCCCAAATTGTTGGTTTTGGCTTTCGACCCAAAAATTGCATTATTGGGCATATACTCAGGTTTACCCTTAGTAAGTGCACATAGAAAAGTGGGAACAGGGGAGCCCAGCACCTCCCTGTTACAGAGTTCCATCTGTTACCCTTGTCTGTGGGTGCACAGGACGGCGTTCTCTGTTGCTGCCCCTGTTTTTTGGAACTCCCTTCCCCTGGAGGTTTATTTGAGCCTGAGCCTGGGAATTGTTCAGAGGCTGGCAGCGATCCTTTCCATTGAAAGGCAATGCCATAGTCTGTGGAGCCATGCCTGCCGGGTGAGATCCTTAGCAAATTTCCAAGTCCTGGCAATCATGTGGATCTCTGCAAGAATCAGAATTCAGACACCTTTGGGCAGCTCCACCATGAGTGTAGGAACATCCCAATCGCCTCCATGACTGCTGTTTATTTTGGAACTCCTGAATAAGGGTGTCATGACGGTGTAGCAAGTAAAAGTTGTTGGGGCCAAGTGACTGGGAGGCTGGTGCCTGGGCGAGGGGTTGCTCCCCTGAAGTTCTGAGCCACGTTCCTTGCCCCTGTTGTGTAACTGACAGGCCCTTTGAGTGGGAGCTGTGTGCGCTGCTGGAGAACGCTGATCAATTACACCTGCGACCCGGGGGCTTGGTGTCTATCCCCGCCCCGCCGGACTATAAGAGTTGGACCCACGCCTTGCGGCAGCACCAAAGGCACGCACCAAAGGGCATCGTGCCTAAGGGCTGCGCGCGCAAGGGCATGCCCTTGTGCGCGCGGCCTTAGGCGCCGGCTGAGGGCGGGCTGAGGTCCTCTTGTTTTTTCCATTTACCTATGTATTTTTAAATTAGGAGATGTATCCTTAATTTGTTGGTGGACATATAAAGCTACCAGAAGCCACAATAGGAAGTGGGGGGATTGAATACGAAGGCATTGCTGGTTTGGCGGGTATTGCTTTAACGTATTAGGAGGAAATTTCTCAGCTGATATCAGGTGGGCATTAAAAGATATATTTTTAAGACTGGGTCAGTGGGTTAGAACAACTATACTCCAACTGCAGTTTTTTGGAAGGCAAGAAATACTTCCGATAGAAAGAAAGAGGGAGTTAAAATTATTATGGAGGGGGATAACAGGGGAACTACATCACTCCTGGAAGCAGTAAAAAAACTGAATACCCAAGTCAAAATAACCAAATATATCACATGGAGAGGGAAGAAGCTAGGGCAGTTGGGGCAGATGTGTTCTTCATCTTCATTGGTTACATCATCCCATTTGTTATCTACTGCTGGGTATTTGGAAAAAGGGGAAGAAATGACAGATAGCCCTCGGATTCTTATTCAAAGTAATACACCAGACAACTCTCTAAATGAGGGGATAAATTTATCAAAGCCTAGAATTGATTTGGTTACTCCTATCGGGACAAGCCCTATATCACTGGACTCTAATTTGGGGAACAGCTTTATTACTTTTTTAGAGAGTTATCAACAACTGTCCCCCTCACAGCAAGCAAATGCAGCTAATTGTCCAAAACTTATCAACTCTCTGATCCATGAGAACTGTTGCTGTAAAGTACTTAGACAAGCAATTGATAATCTCTCTACTGAAATAAAAGAGATGGTAGGAGGCATGGATCAGATCAGGTGTACCCTTAAAGGAATACAAGATGATATAATTAGACAACAGATAGCAAATGTAAATAGTCAGTCAGAAAAATGGAAAACGATACAACATAGGCATACACAGACTAGTGCACCAGCAGGGACTCCTCAGTCAGAGGGATCAGTCCCTCACATGTGTGATACCCGAAATACTATTCATTTGAAGAACAGGCAGTCTAGGTACAGGGATAAGAGGAAAGGTATCTCTGAAAGGTCGGCTCAGACAGAAGAGACCGCCCAAGATCATACCCTCATAAACAAATTCTCGGAAAAAAATATTGTAATATATGATTTAGATCAACAACAACATGAGTCTGTATACCATCTAAAACAGAAGGTGGTGGGTTATCTTGCCTCTAGGTTAGGAATACAGACATCAAGATTGACTAAGGCGATTGTATTCGTCTCGAGACTCTACCAAGCTCAAGGGGGTTTTCTTTTTGCCCCAGTGAGAGTTGGGTTTGGGAATTTGAAATTGAGGAAGTATATACTCGAGAAAGCAGAGGTTACTATGATAGGGTTAGAGATAGGCGAGGATACTCTCCCATTCTATAGAAGTCTGGGAAATCGTACAACGAATACCCAGTGGTCACAGAAAAGAGAAACAGAATTTAAGAAATTTTTTTGGGGAAATAATAGAATAGGGCATAGGGAATGGAGAGGTAATCCAACAAAGTCACTAAATAAATGACTGGAATTGGATGGAGAGAATGAAAATTGCTCAGTTATGCAGTTAATCTCTTGGAACATAGTTGGACTCGGGGAGAAACTGCAAGACAAGGACTGGGTAGCTTTTCTCTCAGAATTCAGCATTATAGCCTTGCAAGAAACATGGTTAGAAGGGGATTTGTCTATAAATGGGTTTGTTTTCTATGTGGTTCCTGCATTTAAAGTACATAAAAAGGGAAGACCCTGTGGAGGTTTGGCGATGGGGGTTTCAGTTAGATCTGATTGTCGAACTCAGCAGATAGATCTAGACTCCCCATATTTCCATGCTATACATCTGGAATTTGCGCATTCCTCTATTATGGTGGTTATAAATATTTATCTCCTACCAAAAAAGAAAGGACAGGGTTCTGGGTGGTGGGTTCCTCTTTTGGAAGCAAAGGTAGAATATATTGTGCTTTTGGTGCCACACGCTATGCTGCTCTTGGTTGGCGACTTTAATGCTAGGGTCGGAAACTACGAAAGAGCATTAAACGATTCTATGCTACCTATAGCGGATGGGCCAAAAGTGCTGGACCAGAGAACCAATGCTGAGGGGAGGTGGCTGTGTAATTTTATGAAGGATAACAACTGGAGGATGCTAAATGGAGATCTTGCTCCTGGTATACCGGGCCAATTTACTTTTTGCTCGGTAAGAGGTTTCAGTACTGTAGATTATGTACTGGTAGACAAAATTATTGGAATATTTGTCAGGCCTTACGGATTTGTTTAAGGCCGGAAAGTGATCATCATCCTTTAATTGTGGAAATTAACTTAGGGAAAGGTTCTGGTAAGAGAGCACACTATACTGCTTCACACAAAGTAATGAAGAGGAAGGCCAAATGGGATAGCGAGTTAGAATCTAAGATACTGGGGATTTGTGCTTCCCATCTGGCCGAGGAAGAACGAGAGCTGCCATCAGAACAGACTCCTGATCAGATTTTAGAAGGGTATAATGCTCTCCTAAGTAAAATATATAAGGTTTTTCTGACCTCTGGGGACACGAGGAAGGGGCATGGTGCCCATAGGGGCTGGTATGATAAGGAATGCCTTGAGGAGAAGGAGAAACTGCTCCAAATTTTGGGACGTGCAGATTCTTTGGAAAAGGAAGAATTTAAGGTTTATTGGAGACAGGCTAAAGGCAAGTACAAGAGGTTATGGCTCGGAAAAAACAGGAACATCAGGAAACTATGTGGGAAAAACGGAAACAGGCAGCAGGTTCAAGGATACTCGACTATTTTGGAAAATAGTCAGAGGGAGTAGGAACAAAAGGAATATTATGCCAGACTCTTATATAGCCCCATCTACCTGGGTAAGATATTATGAAGAGAAATTTGGATATAGAGACATGTCCCATGTTAGTTTACAGAACAATGATATATCGTGGGAGGAATCGAGGGAAGGTAGGACTGAATTATATACTGTCTCAAATGAGAATATTCTCTGCCATATTCGGGATTTAAAGGTGGGGAAGGCATCTGGTCCTGATTTTCTATCTCCAGAATTGTTCAAATCTGATCCACTGTTTTGGGCCAGTACTTTGACTAAGGTCATAAACAATGTTATAGTTGGCGGTTCGGTCCCGTCCACATGGAAGACAAACATATTGATCCCAATTTACAAAAAGGGAGCTAGGGATAACCCAGCCTCTTATAGGCCAATCAGTTTGATAGATCTCCCGGCTAAAATATACAGAAAACATCTATTGGGGCATATTGTGGATTGGGTGGAAGATAATAATATAATAGTAGAAGAACAGGCCGGATTCCGTCACGGGTACTCCTGTATTGATCAATGCTTCTCACTATACCATCTCGTGAAGAAATACAACCAAAAAACCAGCCGGTTTATGCAGCATTTATTGACCTACAGGGAGCGTTTGACCATAGATAGGGTTAAATTATGGAAGAAGTTAGATTTGTTAGGTATGGACCCCCCATTGTTGAAACTGGTCCGGAAATATTACACGGACACTACCACCGCAGTTAGATACGGCACACAGGGAGAGCTCACGCCCTTTTTTTCAACAGTCAAAGGGGTGAAACAGGGATGTGTGATTGCCCCAATATTATTCAGCCTTTATACCAACGATCTTGTCAGGAAGTTGCAAAACCCCCGAAATCATCATCCAAGGACTATCGGTGGTGATTTGTTCCTGCTACTTTATGCAGATGACATGACCTTACTATCCCTGACACCTATTGGACTACAGAGAATGTTGACCTCCCTTGAATAATATGTGAATGAAAATGCCCTGATTATAAATGCCTCTAAGTCCAAAGTGATGTCTTTCAGGTCACTTAAGAGACATAAATGGGTATTGGGAAAAGAAAAGCTTGAAATGGTTAAATCATACACTTATCTGGGATTAACATTTGATGCTTCCCTTTCCTGGAGATCACACTTGGCTAGGGTCAGACTAAAGGCTGAGCAGGCCATAGGTGGGATCATGACATTTTTTGGGAGATGTGGCAAGCGACCCTGTCTCGAGGCCCTGAAAGTGGCGGAGGTCAAACTTGATGCTACTCTTCTGTATGGAGCTGAGTTGTGGGGACTAGATCAGGGGGCAGGTAAAATCATTGAGGTAGTACAGGCGATTTTTTTGAAAAAACTAATGGGGGTCCAAATATCAACCCCCAGAGCTTTGATAAGACAGGAGTTAGGGACAATAAATGTGGCTGTCAAGGCTAGGCAGCGAGTCTTTGTATATTGGCTCAAGCTCAGGACCCTTTCCCCGAATCGTATCCCTAAAAGGCTTTTCCTGGAAATGGAACGCAACTTGAGATCCAAATATTCTTGGGCTCAAGAAATAAGATCGGAATTGTCAAAAATTGGCCTTGGGTACATGGGGGAATTTCAAGATCGTATTCCAATAAGGGGTGATAAGGAGCAAATTTTGGCCCGCCTGAAGGACATTGCCCTTCAGGAGGATAATGCTAGGGTTGAAGAGCTTACACATATTACCCTGAACCAATATAGATTTGCACCAACAATGCCAGCCCTTTATTTACAGATTCCACAATTCCATCTGAGATCTGTAATTATACAGATGAGATTTTCACAGCTGGAATCCAGTGTTCAGGAGGGACGCTGGCAGAAAATCCCTTTAGAGCTAAAGTTATGTCTGTGTACACAGAAGAGGGTGGAGGATATATCGCATACCCTGTGGGAATGCCCCCTGTATGCAGCTGAAAGAATAAAATGGTTGACCCCAGGGATCAAGGGGGATAAATTATCCTCACACGAGAAGATGGCCAAAATTTTTCAGATGTTGACATCGAAGTCTGTTATTCATCTCGCAAAGTTTCTGAGTGCCGCACAGATAAAAAGGAAGAAACAGGCGAACCAGAAACAACTATAATACAGACATTAGTTAATATTACATACATTATGGGATACTGAAGAGTCCCTGAGACAATTCAGTAAGGGTCAAACGGTGCTGAGTTGCATCCACTGGATGTTTGAGGGTAAACACATGAGATCAAAATTGAAGAAGATATATTGTTAGAATGATGGAAAAGTTGTTACCCTCAATAGGATGTCGTACGCTTGTTGAAAATGGATAAGTACAAGATGTTGTATGTTTCTGTTTCTGTATTTGTACTTCTATTTATTTGACCTTAAGGGTCGTAAATAAAATTCATTCATTCATTCACATAGAAAAGTTTGTGTACAGAGGATTATGGTGGGAACCATTGTAATAGCCTGTAAATGAAAGTGTGAACAGAGCCCATGTCAGGTGGAATGGCTAACCCGTGTATTGTTTATTTTAACAATGGGAAAGACCATAGCGGATGCTACAGTCCAGATTGAGGAATTGTATTCCACATGGAGTGAATGCTTTGAGATATTAAGAAGTAAAGAAACACCAGAATGTAATAACAAGTATTTACTTATACAGCACATTTGAGATTCCAGAAAGTTTAAGATTATGATGTTTTAACCTCTTTCTTGACCACATGATTTCATGGATTGTATCCCCTCTGTATTTCTGTAATGACATACAAGATGGATTAATTACCTGCCTATACAGCTGAGGCTGGAAATAGATATGATTCTCACTGTATATCCTGTGCATTGATATAGGATTCTACTTGGTTTGTTGATTGTACAAACATTGCGTTATTCAATAAAGATGATTTAATTTTTTTTAAAAAGGTTCAGGATGGTACATAATCTTCAAATATATCATATTTCTGCACTTTAAAACATTATTGGACCAGTAAGCTATGCCCATTACTTAATTTCAGGTAATTGCGCAACGTATTTATTACACTTAACAATCAGTGCTGTGAACTTTTAGGCCAATATTTTCCTCTGTGCTGTTTGGCAAGGGCCATGCTCTCTTTTATGTTAAACATATTGTCTCTAAATAAAGGCAATAGATTTTTATCATGTCATTGCAAATCAGAAAGAGATTAAAGGAAATAAAATGAAGCTGTGCAGTGTGATATTGGCATCACTTACAAAAATAAATACCAAGGTTGATTGCTCCAGGTTATGTCCTGTACTTTTAAAGTTTGCAGCATACGTACCACGGATGGATGCTATTTTAAAAACACGTTCAGAGGCCCTTTTAAAATGAGACACACCCATGCATGCCCACACATGTCAACTGCATGGGCATGCATGAGTGTGTCTTGATTGTACAGTGGCAGCGGGTGGGTGGGTGCATGTGTGCTCTCGCATAACACCCATTCCCACCCACCTCCACCAATTGCAACTGGTGAAAATGCTGGTTGCTCCATGTGGGAACATGTGTGGGGATGCCGGGGGGATGGGTCTGAGCCCCTGTGCATTGGCCCCTTCCCCCCAGTACTTCCCCCTGCAGCACTGTAGCCATGAACTAACCCCTCCAGCTGTGGCCTGTTTTAAAAGGGCCTATGTATTAGAAAATCTAAATTGCTGCTAGGAATTGGAAGAAATTTTCAAAGGTGTGTTCCTTGGACACTTATCATCACCATGACAACAGCAGCAATTGTTTACATGGTAAATGATGTATTGTCACAATCAGTTCTTTTTTCCAGATTAAGCAATCCCTTAGCATGATTTAATCATCTTATGTTTTCTCATGATCAAGGTACTAAAATGGATCATTTGCAGAACTCATCAGAAAGCTCATCTGTGTTCCCTAGCATAAGTCTTGGACATATGAAACTAGGGTTTATATGATAGGATTTGTCTTAGTGCGTGGGTTTGGTCATGTCACTGGCCTTTTTAAAATGGGCTGCGGCAGAGGGGGTGGTCCAAGGGCTTGCCACTGTGGGGGCAGGGCAGGTGCACATGGGAGCACACCGACACCACCACCCCACATCCCTTCACATGGAGCAACCTGCATTGTTGCTGGCTGCTCCATGAGTGGTGGTGGTGGGGTGTGTGTGTGGGTTGTGGGAACCCACCCGCCTTTTTAAAATGGGCTGCGGCAGAGGGGGTGGTCCAAGGGCTTGCCACTGTGGGGGCAGGGCAGGTGCACATGGGAGCACACCGACACCACCACCCCACATCCCTTCACATGGAGCAACCTGCATTGTTTCTGGCTGCTCCATGAGTGGTGGTGGTGGGGTGTGTGTGTGGGTTGTGGGAACCCACCCATGCACCCCCACATTTACACACAATGCTCCCCAACATGGATGATGGGTGTCCATGAGGAAGAGTTTCTCATGTAAAAAGGGCCACTGTCTCTCAGCCTCAGGTGTCCACCTTTAAAATGGGAATAATAAGAACTTACCTCACAGGACTGTTGTAGGAGTGAACTAGATAAGGGTGATAATGCACTTTGAATACTGAAAATGCTCTAGAAATGATAAACAACAATAAGTAATAAAGATAGTTCAAACATGCTAATTACCTTCAGTTAATGTTAATTCATATAACACTTTTTTAGAGTAGTTAGTAGAATAAACCCACATTCTGACTGTAGTGTGATATCTTTATCATTGTATTTCTCCTTATTTGCTGCCATTTGGTGCAAAGGATGAGATACTGAAATACAGGGAAGTCAGCTACTGTGTGAATGTGTTGGTATTGGACAAGACAAAATTAGGAGAATATCCCAAAAGTGCTAATAATAAGTAGCAGTATTTATTTCTTTTTACCAACTTCAACACAGTAAGTTGTGACAGAAGGGGAAAGAAGACTGTAATCACAACCACAAACTGCAGTGCAAATCAATAGGATTTGGGTTCTTAAATGACTTGGCTACCTTTGAAAATCCAACTATAAAAGAGTAAGAAAAATATTTTGCAAGGATATGTACAACTCTTCAGCCAATAATGGTGAGTCCCACAATTAGAGCTGAAGTGAGAATGACTGTTCTCATCCTCTTGGGTAATACTTACCTCTCAGGAGTGCTTGTGGCTGTTTATTAGTATTTTCTCACTATGCATCGTATCTGTGCTTGTGCTGCTGTTGGGATTGGCTCCTGTGATTCTCTGCCATTTTTCGGTATTTTTTTTCTTTAGGTTTTGGTGTTTTCTGGTAATTTCCAGTCATTTTTGGTAATTTTGGTAATTTTCAGTATTTTCTACCAGTTAGTTTCTGGTATTTTCATCAATTTCCAGAATTGTATGACAGTTTCTGGCATCAAAATGCAGAAAACAAGAACTTGAAATACACAATTCACAACATAGTTTACAAGGAGTCAAAACAAGGACCAATAAGGGAAATGATGAAAGTTATGCAGTGAACTTGCAATCATACACAAGCAAACATAAGCAGCATGTAAGGAACATTATGTGGTGTGTGGCTGCTTCTGTCTAGGAAGAATTACCATTATTACCAAACAATGGCAATTACTGAGTAGGAACTAGCAAAAATAAAGCTGGTTAGTTTCCATATTGCACGAACACAGGCAAATGGTCTATTTCCAATGGATACAGCATTTGCTGCATGTAACAGCGTGATGGTTACCTGTTGTGAGTCCTTGCAGGGTGTAGGCCAATGAGTCACTCTTTATTAACTATAAATCTCTTTACTTACAGTACATATACAAACCAAACACAATACATTCTCGACTTATATCCAATAGGGATGTGCGAACAGAACCGAGTTCGGAAATTCAGTTCGGTTCGAAAATTGAGTTCAGTTCAAAATTTCGGTTCAGTTGACTGAACTATTCAAGTTCGGTTGAATTCCCAACTTCCGAACCGAGTTCGTACATTCAAACCCGGGGTTTTTGGCCTTCCGAACTGGTTCAGATTCGACCGAACAGTTCATTCGAATTCGAGTTCGGTTTGAAAGTTCGGTTCAATCGACCGAACTATTCGAGTTCGCTCTAAACTCCGAACTTCCGAACTGCATTCGTACATCCCTAATATCCAAACTCCCATTTCTGTTCAGCCGCACGTTATACAGTTCCATTTGACTCACTGTCCTCCCTGTTAAAACTCTCTCAGTTCCCCAGCTCAGACCCTCCACCTCTGAATTTCCACACCCAGTCCCACAGCAGCCAATTCTACACTGAGATGCTCTCAGGTTTAGGTTCTCAGGGCTAGCTTGTGCCATGCCCTTCTGCAGATGCAGACCCAATTGATCGCGGTCCTTCATATATTGGAACACCTGCACCCCTGCTCGTGTCACTTCTGTGCTGAAGTTAGCTCTCTTAAGGGCCCAATAGCCCTACAGGATTCTGGCCTGCCACACTGCGATTGCTTGATTCATCACTACCAGCAGTGTCTGGCAAAAAGCATCATTTTAAATACATTTGTGTCTAAGGTTTGGCACATCACTCAAGGTCTGGACACCAATGAACAAATTTGAAATGTTCATTCAGCTTTGGGATTGACAATCATTTCCAAATATCAGATGGACAGAATTCCCAAAGGGGCCCTACTGTGTACAAGTGTTGAGTTTTCCCAGTTTTACCAAACTTCTGTTGGCATTATTTGATAGAAGGAAATGCAGTGCATTTTAATACCGGGTGAAAAGCCAACCAGTTTTATCTGTTCAATCCCCATGTTCATATTTTTTTAGCTCGGTTCATTACCTTCCACAACCCAAACACATTCTGGATGTTTCATGCATCTCTAATAGGAATCCTTGATACATTTGGTATGGATGGGATCTCTTTTTAATTGTGCATTGTTTGGTTTTACAGTGAATAGGTTGAACTAAATGAGGCTTGAAGTGAAAAAACAGCCTGAAAGGCTGCTGTTAATTTATCATCTCAGGTGTTACTCACTGCCTTTAGAAGTCCAAACAATCGGCTAAAGCACCAGATGTACTTGACAAGAGCTAGCTTTAAAATCAGAGGCCCTTCAACTGCTTTTTCATGATAACACAACTTAGTGAAATCATTTCTTCAGCAGAAATCCACACACACTGACAAGCTATTAACATTCTGATGTGCACCTGTTTATGCTGACACCAAATTGTTTGCACCAGTAATGCTTTACTTGCACATGGGCACCCCAGCTAATTCTTCTGAATTAGATTTTCATTGCTAATGAGGCTCAAAGTGCTCTGCAGTGTGTCAACAGGGAAAAAAGGCAAGTAATACCCCATGATCTATTCTGTGCACTTGTTTGCACAAAAGCGAGTTTTTACATGGACATCCCCACCCACCGCTGTGTGTTCGGGCAGGTATTTAACCCTTTTCACACAGACACTCTAACACTGATAATATGGGTGTTACATTTTATTATACATGTTGCAGGGCTGCAGGTGTGCTCTCTGGGTGCCCTGCAACATGTATAATAAAATGTAACACCCATTTTATTAGTGTTAGTGTCTGGGTGAAAAGGGCCTTTGATAGGTGGGGGCATCCATGTAAAAGCTCCGGCGGTGGATGGGGGTGGGTGGGGGAGATGCGTGTCCATCTATGTAATCAGCGTGGGCGGTGGGTGTCTGTGTGTGTGAGCTCCTGCACAACATCCATCAGCCACCCATCTACACCCATGGAGCCATCCATAAAACTGGAAGAGGCTCCGTGGGTGGAGACAGGTGGAGGTGGGTAGAGATGGGTGTGCGTCTATATGAAAGGACACACACCCATCACCCCCCCACCCACTCCATCCATGAAAAATGGCCAAACACTTACTCTGACGTAATAAACCCTTACATGAATCTAAGACTGTTTTTACATGAATGCCATCCATTCATCTCCATCCATTGGATGGGTGGAAAAATGTCTGTGTGAACGGCATTGAGTGGGTGTGCGCACTCCTGTGACCCACCCAACTACACCCATATACACCCACAGAGCAGCCAGGAAGGAGCCAGAGATGGGAGGATGTGGGTGTTGAACACCCAGCCATCCGTGTGAACGTCAAAGCACACCCACCCATTGGAAGGGTCCGCCAAAACCAATGAGACACCTCTAGAGAGGCACTGCAGGAGTCTGCAAGCAGACACACCCACCGGGAGATATGCCAAATACCTGGCCAGGAGCCCTTAAAGGAGAAGTGAGTGACGACATGGGTGTGCCAGCTCCCAACATGTCTGGCAGAAAAGCACAAGACAAGACCATGGGAGCCAGCACCACAACACACACAGGAAGGTGCAGGGTAAATCAAGGGATCCCAGTCCATGCAGGGGAGGGGGGGCTACGCCACCAGCACTAGGGAGGGGAGGGAAGGATGTCTACTGACAAGTCTCTCCATCCAACACAAGGCAGAGGGTGCAATGCAACGCTGACTGCACCCCCACCCACAGCAATGCGGCCCAGGAAGGAGACTGCCTCCGACAGTGAGGTAAGACAAGTAATGGATGGACCCCACACTTCTAGGAACACCGAGGCAGCCCTGACCACCATGGGAGGGAGTGTATCACGCCAGGAACGCCCTTCACCAAGGGGTGTGTGGTGACGGACAACGCGGCCAATATATTGAAGGTCGTCTGTGTCGGGGGCTTCACCAGTATCCCTTGTGCCACACACACCCTCCATCTTTTGGTCAGGGATGCTCTGGTCTTGGGGGATAAGGTGATTGTGGTAGGCACCCTTAGCTCCCTGATTGAGCCGGGGAGGAAGCTGGCTGGGTTCTTTAACCAGTGCATGAAGAGCAGCGAGCTCCTCTGGGCCAAGCAGGCCAAGAAAAGCTCCCCGGTGCATCAGCTGGTCCAGGATGTCTCCACAGGGTGGAATTCCACCTTCCTGATGATCGAGCAGCTACTTGAGCAGAAAGCCACCTTGCATCTGGTTCAATTGGTGATCGACAGCGGGGCACCTCCAGGGTATGATGGGGCGGAATGGGAGATCCTGGCTCAAACAGTCTTCGTACTCAGACCATTCCTGGCCATGACAGAGACCGTGAGCACCTCCACCACCACATTCAGCCAGGTGGCCCCTCTGGCCCAGAGTCTCCACAGGAGGCTGGACGACATTCTCAGGGGATGGAATTGTGGCCCTGAGGGCAGGAAGCTGTCCAATGAGGCAGTTGACCTGGCACATCAGCTGAAGGCAGGACTGAAGGTGCAGTTTGACGAGCTACTGCAGCAGGAGGAATATGTCCTGGCAACAATGCTGGACCCCAGGGTCAAGGACAGCATGGCATGCTAGACAGTTCTCTATGGCCACTGGAAGTATGAGTTGGTGGAGAGGTTCTGGCAGGCAGAGTGGGCTATGCAGCAGGACACCCCTGGGGATGGTGGGAGTGGTAGAAGTCACCCCTTTCAGTCAGCTAGGTCTATCCCTGCCCCCAGCCCTAGTGGTAGCAGCACCACCAGCAGCACCCCTATTGGCAGAAGCAGCAGCAGAAGCAGCTCGTCCTATGTGCAGGCTACTCTGGGGAGCATGGCACTGTGCACAATAGGGCAAACAGCATGGCTGAGGGCAGTGGTGGAGGTGGTGCCCATGCAACACTACCAGAAGGAGTATGACGGAGCCTCAGCAGTCATCGAGACCTACCTGGAGGAGAAGCCATGCATTGAGCCGAGCAATGATCCCTTGGCTTACTGGACTGGCAAGGCCAACATGTGGCCTGCCCTGTCCAAATTGGCCAAGGGTATACTGTCCTGCCCACCAAGCAGTATCCCCAGCGAGCGGGTGTTCTCCATGGTGGGGGACATTTGCTCTCCGCACCACCTGAGACTGGGGGCCAAGTTGGTGGAGCAGTTGCACTTGCTCTTCCTGTAGGTTAACCTTCCACTGCTGGGATTCCCCGAGCTGCCCCTGGTTTACAAGAATTGATGGTGCAGTGGCACACACCATTCCATGCCAGGGGCAGTCTCTGGACGGGGGTCCTCCTCCTCAATCTAGGCTACTGCTGCTGTACTGAGGTGCTGTCCCTCCCTCCCAATGCCTGGCACCCGCCCTGCCCCCCCTCTCTCTCTCTTTCACTAGATGGCCTCGGCCAGCTTATCTGACTGACCTCATGATGCAGGGTGGCATTGGGAAACTGTAGGCCTGTCAGCTGGCCTCTGGCTAGACAATCTCGGCCTGCCTATATGACTAGTTCTCTCTCTCTCTTGCTCGCTGCACAGTCTTCGCCAGCCTATCTGAGTGCCCTGCCAAGGTCCCAGCCTGCATTCCCTACTGCCTCTCATGCCACACTGCCTGTCTGCCTGCCCAGGTTGCCTAGCTCAAAACCTGCCTCAGCCCCCTGCCTGCCTCTCATGTCACGCTGCCTGTCTGCCTGCCCAGGTTGCCAAACTCAAAGCCTGCCTCAGTCCACCTTCATGCCAAGGTGCCTGTCTGCCCACCGAGGTTGCTGCCAAGCTCAAAGCCTGCCCCAGCCCTCCAGCCTACCTCTCATGCCACGCTGCCTTCTGCCTGCTGTGGGAAACCTGGGAGATGTGCCCCACTGCTACTGTTCGTGGGCGCTGGCAGGTAGGGCTGTCCAATATCTGGAAGCTGCCACTCTAGCCCCAGGACCCACCTTCAGGGTTCTGGTACCTACATTACTGGCAGGGAGGGCTGTCCAATATCTAGAAGCTGCCACTTTAGCCTCAGAACCCACCCTCAGGGTTCATGGGCCTGTCATTCCGCTCACAGGGTGCTGTCATTCTACCATCTAAAGAAGCAGCCACTCCAGCCCACGAACCCGCCATCAGGGTTCTGGGACCTACATTACTGGCAGGGAGGCTGTCCAATATATAGAAGTTGCCACTCTAGTCCCAGGACCCACTGTCATGAAGGAACATGAGTTCACACATGAGTTCAACATGCTGTTCATGGAGAGAGAGAGAGTCTGCTAGAAGGAGAAACAGACATGATCCCACCCATGCTGTCACCTGCACTATATGGCCAGAGAGAGGGAGAGAGAGAGAGAGGCTCCCCGCTAGAACGAGATAGATGGGGCTGGAGGGGGGAGAGGTGTATCCAGCTCAAGCTGCCACCAGACTGCCAGAATCAAGAAGAGCTCTCATCTGTGTTCATGCCCAATGCCCACATCCTGCAGCAAACCTACCAAAATGAGATGGAAATAACACAACGTATTATATATGCCCGCCTGAGTGCATTCCTATACCTGCTACCACCTATCGCATGATTGAATGAAGTGTGCCCAATGAACCACTAATTCTAGGGACATCTTTCAACTCCCATAGGCTGTCATTCCACTGTACCTGAAGCAGTCATGCCAGTCCCATAAACCATCATTGAGATTCTGGGACCATCTTTCCAGTTACGGGGGACTGTCATTCCATTCCACTGCATCCAGAAGCAGTCACTCCAGTCCTAAGATCCATCATCTGGGTGCTGACGCTTATCATGCCTGACTGGCCACTGGCCAGTGGACACCGGTGCCCACCCACAAGCCTGCATCCCCCCCCCCAGCCTACTGCTCCACACCCTCCAAAGGATGCCTGCTGAAACTGCTGAAAGAGCCCCTCTGACCACCAGCACCTGCCACCTGTGCCTGGTACCTTCTTCCAAAGAGCCTCTCTTTCTCTGGCACAGTGGCACACCCACACAGACACAAGCCCTGACCCTCCTGGGGGGCTGTCTGCAAGTTGAGGCCCTGCTGATGGCACATCTTGGGGCTAATAATAATATGCTACATGTGATGCTGCTGTCAGGTAGGAATCTGACAAGCTGTATATACAATGAGATTCTGCCACCTGCCAGAAGCAGCACAGAGGGATAAAAGATTGAATAGCTCAAATACAGCTGGTAAGGTAACAAATGTAATCTTTATAACAACTTTTAAAACTAACTACAAACATTCAACTTTATCAAACAGAAAACAAACATACAAACAAAGGAAATTAACTTAGGGGTCTGTGGGGGGGCATGTGGGGGAAAGGGAAAATGGGTGCATGGGAGCGAGGAGCGGGCATCAAGTCCTCAGCCATGTCGGTTAGCATAGTCCAGGGCCTCTGCCAAGGGCTCCTGCCATTTGGAGACCGACTGGCGGTACAGTTCCACATCAGCAAACTCCAAGCGGAGGTACTCAGAGTATGCCTTCACCTTCCGTTGCTGTGCCTCCAGTCCTGGAACCGTCCCACCAGCCGGTTCTCCATTGTAAGGGCTTGGACCCTTAGCCCGTCCAGGTATTTTATCTAGGCCTCCAGTAACTCCTGGGTTGGCCTCTCAACTTGGGCCTGAAAAGCCCTTGCTGATGCAGACTCCTCCTGGGGGGACCCCTCAGTGGATCTGGAGGAGGGGGAAGGACTTTGATGGTGTCGCTTCTGGCGTGTCCCCCCCCCCTCTTCTGGTGCTGCTCCTCCAAGCTGGAGTCCTGCTGTGGCACGTTCTGCCAGTTCACATTTTCAGTGTGGGCGATGAGCCCTGATGTCATCCCCTGGCCGCCCCTTTTGATTTTTTTCCACATATCTAAAGAACATAAAAAGATAGGAACATAAGAAGTGCCATACTGTGTTAGACCAATGGTCTGTGAAGCCCTGCCTGTATTCTGTCTCCACAAGTGGGTGGGTGACCAATTTCTCTCTGCAGGTCATACTTCCTAACAGGTCATACGGCAATCCATTCCCTGTTGTTCCAGCCCACATGCCTTACCTTGCAGAAGGCAAATCTGCCTTTAGACTTATCGTACCACCGCCAGACATTGGACCTTGTGCACCCGCTTTCTGGCAGTGGCGGTGACCTCGGCCTGGATGGTGTCTTGCGCCTGGCACCAGCGGCGGGGGTGGCATCATCATCCTCTCTGAAACAGGAACACATAAACAACACCTAAATAAAATCATGTATTTAGGTAAACAACACCTAAATAATATAATGCACCTAAATAATATCATGCGGCAACTGGAGAAACCCTTGCTGGCACTTGCAAATCCTGTCCTTCTTGAGGTGCTAGGGGGATGGCAATGGGAGACCATGGCTAGCACCCCTTCCACCCTCTCCAGACTCCCGGGCGGCTTGGATTATGGTTGCTAGGCAACCTTGGCTCCCCGCAGTCCCTCAGGCATTCGTTCCCTCCCTCTTCGCCTTCTTTTTCTCAAGGAGAGGAGGGGGCGCCACCAAACCCCCGCCGCAGCGAATACAGAGGGGACGTCTGAGCACAGCAAAAGAACAGGCAAAGCTCACTGCACACAAACCACATGCTGACTGCATCCACCTGTGGCATAGGCGCATGGGACATAGACACCCAGACAGCATGAAGGAAACGCACAGACAGCAGTTGACCAAAGACCTTAAAGGCATCAATGTGTCCCGTGATCATGAAATGTGACTGTTGCATCAAAGCCAAAGTCATGATGGCTACGCTTCCTAAGAAGGGTCAGAATAGAGCCATGAAACCGCTTGATATTGTACATAGCGACGTCTGCAACCCAATGAAGGTTCCCATGCCAGGAAGCAACCAGTATATGGTAACTTTCATTGATGATTATTCAGGGTACACGATCACGTACGTCATGAAGAGTAAAGAGGAAGTATTCGACAAACTTCAGGACTATGTGACCATAACGAGCAACAAGTTCCAGCACATACCAAAGACACTGTGGACTGACAATTGAGGTGAATTCACAGGAAAGGAAGTAGAGGACTTCCTGAGACTCCATGGAACTGAGCACCAAAAGACAGTGCCATATACACCTGAGCAGAATGGAACAGCTGAAAGGAAAAACAGAACGCTAACCAAAATGGTTAGATGCATGTTAACAGACTCTGGACTACCAGAAACATACTGGGGCAAAGCAGCAGTTGCTGCTACCTACCTACAAAATCGGCTGTATTCTAGAACAGTGAGGAAAATTCCATACGATACGAACTGTGGCATGGTCAAAAACCTAGTGTGGGCCACATGAGAGTATTTGGAAGTAAGACTTATGTATATATCCCAGAGGAAAAACGTACCAAGCTGCAAAACAGAGCAGTGGAAGGCATACTTGTAGGATACAGTGAGCATTCCAAAGGTTACAGGATCCTGGATCCATGCACAGACAGAATAACCATTAGTAACAGTGTGACCTTTGTGGAAAACTCAAGCCACAGTGTGATGACTCTCCAAGATCCAGACAAAGGAGAACAATCAGCCATGGACAAAACCACTGAATGGGAGCAATTCTTGGAACAAAAGTCGAAATTGGCACAAAGGTAACAGGAAATGCAGGAACAGACACAGCCGGCTGCTGATGCTGAGCCAAGGTAGTCGACGAGGTCTAACAAAGGCATTCCCCCCATTCGACTGTCCTACAAAGTCAGCACCAGTAAATTGTCAGAGCCAGCATCCTGGGAGGACATCTCACAGATGTCAGAAGGGGAAGCAGAAAAATGGATAAGAGCGGCTGAAGAAGAAATAAAGTCCATGCAGGACAACGCGATGTGGACACTTACTCCACTGCCCGCAGGGAGAAAGACTATAGGTTGTAAATGGACATTTAAAATAAAGTACAATGCGCAGGGAAATATTGAACAGTACAAGGCCTGACTTGTCATGAAAGGATATTCCCAGAAGTACGGGGAAGACTATGATGAAACATTTGCACCTGTAGTTAAGCACGCTACAATCAGAACATTGTTAAGTAAAGCTGTCGGAAGAGGAATGTAAATCAAGCATATGGACGTGAAAACAACATTCCTAAATGGTGAGTTGAAGGAATCAACCACCAGGGTTTGCAGAGGTTGAAAGGCCGGATCTTGAATGCAAACTGTACAAAAACATATATGGGCTTAAGCAGGCCGCCAGAGTATGGAACACTAAAATAAACAAGCTGCTCATGAGGGAAAATTTTACCAGGAGCAAAGCAGATCCCTGCTTATACACAAAGAGACTAATGGGCAAGTGGATCTTTGTATTAATTTATGTCGATGACCTTATTGTATGCTTTGAGCAAGAAGGGGATGAGTGAGAAACAATGGGTGTTTTTATACACACATTTCTCCTGGATGTTTGCTGTTACATCCTGAACTTTCTGTGTGTCTAAATCACTCACCCGGATCTTAAGCATCCGGATATTTGAACTTCTGCGTAGAACTTCTCCCAGAACTTTTTTTGTGTAAAAGGTTCTCCTGGTAAATTGCTTTACTCCAGGCAGCTGTGGTCACTTGGTTTCCATGGCAGCCTGTCACATCTACAGCTGTGGCTCCTTCAGGCTGCCTCAGGGCAGTGTTTGTGTGATGAATGCATCCAGGAACTGCCTCAGGGCAGTGTGTGTGTGAAAAATGCATCCAGAACTTACTTGTGGACTTGTAAACCCAGAAGATTGAAAAATCCGGAACTTTAACATGTGTGTAAAAAAGAAAATGCTGAATGAGAGCTCTAAATCAGGACTTGAAACTATGGACCTAGGTAACATAACACACTACCTGGAAATACAAATTGAAAGAGAAGATGATGGAAGCTATCATTCTCCATTTGGAGAAAGGTCATGGCATGGCTGCATGGCAGGAGGGGCGGGATATAAATTTATTAAATAAATATATAAATAAATAAATCTTCTCAACCAAAGACACACGATAGAAAAGATAACAGAAAGTTTCGGCATGGGGGGTATGAAGGCAGCAAATACCCCTATGGAAACCAACTAACCAAAGGAAATCAAAGAACTGAGATTATTGCTGCCACACAATAAGCAATACAGAAAGGTGATAGGACACCTCTTATACATTGCCACAATCACAAGGCCTGACATTACGGTGGCAATAGGTGTACTGTGCAGACAAGTCTCAACCCCAACCCAAAGGTATTGGAATGTGAAGAGGGTCTTACGGTACCTGAAAGGGACTGTGCACCTCAAGCTACAGCTCCCAGCAACTTCCGTGTCAGACCTGATAGGGTACGTGGACACAGATTGGGCTGGAGACCATTTGAACCTAAAATCTACCAGTGGGTACCTATTCTTATTTGATGGAGGACCCATCAGCTGGTGCAGTAGGAAACAAGCTTCTGTGAAACTTTCCTCTATGGAGGCAAAGTACATGGCAGCGGCCCACGCCAGCTAAGAAGTTATCTGGTTGCGACAGCTTCTGAATGATCTGGGGCAAAAATTGGACAGACCCACGCCGATCCTGGAAGACAACCAAGGATGTATAGCGCTGGCGCAAACAGAAAGAATCAACCCCAGAACCAAGCACATTGATGTAAAATACCATTTCCTGAATGACTCACAGGAACAAGGACTCACAGAGCTGCAATACCGTCCTACACAGGATATGACAGCGGATGTGTTCATGAAGCCAATAGCAGGGGAACGCCATCACAAGCTATTAAGAAGAATGAACCTAGTGTGTTTGACTAATGACTGTTGAGAAGGGGTGTTGGATTGTGCAACAGTCACAAGTAAAAGCCCATTGCAAGCCCTGCAAGCTTAATATGGGGCTTGTCCAGTAGGGGAGGGTCAGGGGATGAAACTTTTTTTTTTCTCCTTGTCTCCTCTCTTCTCCTCTCTCTGTCCTCCATCTTGTCCCATGCAGTCTGTACAGTATGGAAGC
>QEPC01006862.1:476096-497562 GCA_003113815.1 Sphenodon punctatus
AAATGCACGAGGCCAGTATGAATTTTGACCACAAGCAATTAACGTTTAAGCTGCAATAACTTTTTATTTTCCTGATGGATATTTTTCAAACTTTGTGGATATGATGGTCCTCACAATTTACAGCCATGATGAAATTTTCAGAAATGTAGGTCAAGCGGTGTTTGCAAAATTGGGGCTTCAGCAGTCGCCTGTTTATAATGAAGAGTGGCTGTACATTTAAGTATTCAGGCAGCTGCCGCTGCCTGAAAATAAGCAGGACATCTGAACAAATGCCTGCAGGCGTCCTGCTCAGATGTGCCCTGATACAACAACCTCCCCCCCTTGAAGGTTCCCCATCTCTTCCTCTCCCGGCCCCTGGCTGACCTCCCTCCCTCTTATCATGCTGGAATGTGTCCGTCCTCTGTGTGTGTGTGTGTGTGTGTGTGAGTGAGAGAGAGAGAGAGAGTGAGATATTTCCAGACCCAGCATGCCAGGCCACTATCAGCTGGATCCAACTGGATCCTGAGCCAACTGGATCCAGCTGGAGCCTGCTGGATTTATTTATTTATTTATTTATTTAAATAAATAAATAAATAAATAAATAAATAAATAAATCCAGGATCCAGCAGGATCATGAGCCAACAGCTCAGGATCCTTCCGAGTTAATTCCCAGATGTTCTCCATCCACCTCTGGTGTGCTCGTGCTTGACTCCCCTGTACTGGCCATGTCTAGCTGTGGATCTAGCCTGTCTTTGACCACTGGTCCTGTGAGGAGTGGACGGTGTGTGCCACCATGCTGCTGGGTACCCTGTGGCAGAGCAGCGATGTCCAGCTGTTGTTGAGCAACCAACTTTTTGTGGGTGATGGCTTCAATCTCCTGTCCCATTACATGTGGCTGATGGGCCACCCCTTTGGTGGTCTTGAGTGCCAGAGGCAGTCCAGGGAGCTCGGCTTCATGCCCCAATGCCACCGTGTTCTCCTACCTGCTGTTGTGTGGCCATGGGAACCCCAGGAGGCCACTTCACCTGGGAGGGCTTTGTCAAGGGGCCCATATTCCCTGAGCACCCGGCAGCTGCACTGTGACCCTGCCATTGCTGCAACCTCCTTCATGGATCCCCAGTCCCTGTGATGGAACGGAGCTCCTGCTTTCCTGTGACCATTCTGCTGGCTTCTGCCTCACTGCATGCACCCTCTGCTTGTCCATCTGTCTCCTGCTCAGAGGTCTGTGGGGCTCATGCCAGGCACTTTCCTGGAATGTCATGTGCCGATCCCCTTGGACCCCTTCATTTTGCTTTATGGTTCTGTGTATGCACCCAGTGGTGCTACCCCTGTGTCCCTGGCATCTGCTCCCTCTGGCCAGTGGTTCACCTTCCCGGTCCCTGTGTCAATAAATGATTGCCTTGATTAGCCACCTGTGTTCTCCTGCGGTGTCAGTTGGTCCTTTGCACAGTCTGCTCATGGTATTGGTGCTGGTGGTCTGGGACAGGTTGGTGGGGCTCAGGACTTGGGGGGTTCTGAGCGGTGGTAAGGTGGGATGGTTGCTTCACTGGGGGCACCTTGCCATCAGCATGTTCAGCATCCTGCTGTATTGACCATCCATTCCTGAATGGGGGGGAGTCTCTCAGCACCAGCAATGTCAGGTGCCCATGCACCATTTGGGCTCTTGCAGATTACTGAGCATTTTCACTGGGTATTACCGTGCAGCAGGGCCCTGCCTCTCACGTCCTACAACTGGTCTGGGAGTTAGGATGCCCAGACCCTGGGGGTTGTGGATGGGCCTTCTGCATGTGTTTTGGGGTGGCTCGTGCACCCTTGCTCAGACAAATGGGGTGTTTTCCAGCTCCTCTTGGTGGGCGGGTATGTGTTTTGGGCTTATGGCTCTCTACTGAGTGTTCCCTCCGAGCGATGTCATTTACCACCCTGGTGTTCCTCTTTGTAGTGGTGTTCCCTTGGCTCTATGAACCCCATGGCATGTTTCAGGGCTGCAATGGCTCCCACTGCAGCCGTTCACCTAGCGAGTTGTGTATTGGGGCTGTGTGCTTGTGCATGGATGTGGATGCTCACTGTCATTGTCCCCTTGTCTCCTGTCATGGGGGTCCATCCCTCCTTGTCTCCTGCCCTCCCCCCGGGCTTTGGTGGGTTTGCATTCTACCTGGGGGATGGTCCTTTCATCTCTATGTGTACTACTGTGCCTTTATGTTGCCCTGGCCTTGCTCTGGTTCCGACCCCATGGTGCATTTTGTGGTCCCCTATTCCTACTCTTGCAGCCATGGAGGAGCTCTGCAATTGAAGGGGTCCTGGCCATGAATCTGGGTGGACTGCTGGGTGTGATCCGTTCCCCTTTGCACTCCCTTGGGGGACAGCTTCTGGGGTGCTTTCCTCTCCTGTCACGGTTGGGGGGCCCTAGTGGGACTGGGTGGGGTGTTGTGTGCTTTTAGGTGGTGACCTACGAACTCCCCCTGTCATGGCCCAATCCCTGTCTCCGTCCCCACCTCACACTTCCTCTTCCCTTCTAGCTTCAGTGCTTGTGTTCCTGACTGCTTGTGCTACAGCGGGCAGCATCGGAGCTTCATGCTGAGACATGGGTGTACCAGGAGATCTGTGAGTTACCCCTGTGTGCATGCCCCCCCTCCATTTGTGTGGCCTTCCTGGATGTTGCAGCCTGTGGCCTGCCCTTATGGTGCACTCTCTCTCCTTTAGTGCAGGCGATGATTAACAAGAGGACCAGGGAGCAGGAGGAGGTGGGTCAGCTGGTCCTGCATATCCTGCAGTAGGTGCACCAGTTGGATCATGCCCAGACAGACTAGTGGAGCCAGGTCCTGGGTCACCAGCCCTACTCAGGGTGTGGATCCCCCACAACACCGTGTAGTCACTCTGTTTCTATGTTTGTTTGTTTACTTGAGTCGGTTGCTCTTGGTGATTTCTTATTAAAGTATTTTCTGCATTGTTCCCCCCTTGGTGTCTGTGTTCTCCTTCCTTCTGGTGTTCCCCTCTGTGTGGGCCATGTCTAGTTGGTGAGGGGCGGTTGTCTGTCAGGGCATGGGTCCATAGATGTGTGTTTCTCCCATCCCTGTGGGTGTCCTTTGTATCTGTTTGTTCTCTGTGACTTGGCCCTTTGTCCCCTGTTCTCTCGGTCTTGTCCCCTCCACTATTTACGTGGGGTCCCGTGTCCTCCCATTGCACCCTAGTGTCCTGTCCCCTCTTCCCTGTTGTTTGGGCGGGGGTGCTGGGGGGTGCTGCCTTTCCTCAGAGATCTTGGTGTTTCTGGCGTTCCCCTTCCCTTACATGATGTGAGGCTCTGCCTCTGCCCTGTGTATCCCTGCCCCGTGCTTTGTGCATTGCTGCGGCGTAGCAGTCAAGTTGTCACTGTTGGACAGGGCCTCTCCTCTCTGTTCCCTCTGACCCTGTATCCTGCATGTGCTTTGGCAGCTGCTGCTTTCACCTCTGCAGCCTTTTCCCATGCATGGTGTTCCGGGATTTGGGGGGGTGCCATGGACAGTGGTCCTAGCTGGGGGTGGGGTGGGGCTTGTGTGACCCCCACCTGTTACAAGGGTTGCCTTTTTTTGTGGGCACTGTGCTCTCTCCTGCCTCCCCCCCCCTGGGGTCGCGTCCCCCTGCTTCCTCTTCCTGCTTAGTTCCTCTGTGCAAACTGTGTTCTGCGGGTGCAGTTTGAGGTTTTAGGGGTCTGTGGCGTCTGGCTGTCTCAAGACTTGACTGGGGCTGATTCTTTATATCACTTGACTTCCATCTCCCTCCTCCCCATCCCACTTGGAGTCTGTCAGTGTAGGGGCAGTGCCATTTGCTGCGGCTTCGTTTGCCCTCGCTCAGTCATGTTGTAACGTCACTCATCTGGGTGTGGTTTCCCCTCCACTCAGTGTACAAGCTGTCTGTGTGAATGGTATGGGTGTGTGCTTTGTGTGGCCCTGGGTGGGTGGGTTCCTGATGGGTGGGTGCCATGCCCTCCCCAGAATTCCCACACACACCCATGCTGGGGTCCATGTGAACGTCTCTCAGCTCGGGGCCAGGTGGATGTGTGGTGGGTGTGCTTACCCACCCACCTCCACCCACCGGGTCCGCAGCAGCATCCATGTAAAAAAGGCCTAATTCTGATTTTGTTCACTCACTAACAGTGCTTAAAACAAAGTAGGGGGGTGCTTACCCCTGGATGTATGCATTCCTGATTAAAGAGTATATATTGCAGAACAGCTTACCTCGGGGAGGTAAGTGATAGTTATGTTTGTTAAATTACTTAACTAATTTAGCACCTAATTGTACATGCTACCTCCCTCTGGGTAATCCATGTGAATAATTGCATCCTGGATTATCATCACTAAAATAAGTACCTAAAGAGAATTATTAGTTTGTTAATTTGAATCTAGCCTGTATTATAGAGGGGAAAAAATATGATAGAAAGAAGACTACAAATGGGCATGAGGAGGAATGTAACTAGCCCAATACATGTTCCTAGCTGTTTCCATATCCTCCAAGGTACTTGCATGTTAAGCCTACACAGGGCAGTGGTGGCAGGACCTAGAAGAAACCATTGTCCATAATAGGCTGACTTCATTGCAATAATAAGTGACATTGCAGATTGGCAGGCTGTGTGGGAGAAGAGAGATTTTTAAGCACATTGGGCATTTTTAGATGGGAGAGCTTTTTCCTGTATTTTAAAAGTCCACTTTGGGGAAACCCTGGCAGGAGGGATTTATAGGCTCCTACCCAGACTGGAAGTCACCCAAGAGCCATTAGAAACAGAGGCACCAGATGAATCCTAGATGTTTTGAGACATGGACTTGTAAGACCTTGGCTATCAGGATCTTACCAGGTCCACATGGCAAACATCCAGGAGTTGCCTGCCACCGCTGTTTCCACTGGTGCCTGTATGACTTCTGGTCTGGGAAGGAACATCTAAATTCCTCCCGCAGGGTTTTCCCCAATGCGGAATTTTAAAGTACAGGAAAAAAACTTTCCCTTCTAAAAATGCCCATTGAGAATGCAGTCACAGACTGAAGCTCTACCATTTGTGAGCTGAAAGTCTATCCTTCAGTTTCCTTCTTGAGGGCTTGGTGTCTCACGCAACTAGCTACTAGGTACCCAACTAAATAGGACTAGTTCTTCGAGCTCTCAGGGAATGTTAACAACAAATGAGACAATAGCCCACTGGAGTCTGTGTTCAGCACCCACTCAGGGCCCACTTACAAACCCCTGCACGTATTACCTATGAGTTTGAGTAGCCCCCACTCAGCTTCCACCCACATGTTTAGCAGGACAAATCTAATACATGGGCAGGCATTCTTCCCCACTGTTCTCCACCCACCAACCCCCCTTCCCAGTATCCTGCCCCGTCATGGGTCACAGCTGCAGCAAATTATGGGAACAAGAAGCCACCCCACCTGTTTCTTTCTTCTGGGTTATTATGACTCCATGAGGAGATCCAGTGACTTTTATCCCCACCCACCCATGGCAGTGCATACTTTGGTTTACAAATGCAAGCACTTGGCGACTGGAAGTAACCTTTTGCTATACACAGAATGCTGCGTTTATTGAGCAAATTGGAAACTGTATTGAACTTGTATAGTGAAAATTGAAAGCAAAATAAAAAAATTAAAAGTAAAAGCAATCAGCCCAAGTAGTCAACCTTTGCATGTTCTCAGCTTTGTTTCTCACATTGACTGCTCACAGTGCAGTTCATGGCTCATTCGACGGTAGCAGCACACAGTTTTATTGGGGCCTTGCCTGATATGGGGTTAGATATGCCTCCCAGTTCCCATAAAAACCATGTTCACACATTGGTTCACAACCATGCACCCTTTGTAACCTCTCTCCAGCATCTTCTGCCGCACCATATAGTTGAGGCTGAAAACATCCTCCCTCGCCAGGGTGCTTTGCACTTTTCTGCTTGTTCAAACTTTGTAGAGGGCAAGAATCTCTCCATTAGTGTGTTCGCATTGCTTTTACCCCAACCCACTTATTTCCTGCTGTAGATTCATCTGCACCCTCTGACAGAGGCACTTCTTGTGGCCCCACAGAGATCCTCTCACTGTCATCAGGGCAGTGATGAGGAAAAGGCAGGGAAGGTCCAGCCTCCATTAGCAACTTCCTTACTTCTGGCAAGGAAAGCTGTTTAGTAAGAGCTCTGGGGTGGTGTCCCACAAAATACGCTGAGCACTGCCATCACTGCTGCAGCAGCTGCAACAATCATCTTGCTCCTGATTGCCATGGCGCCAAAATTTTCTTCATTCATTTGCAGCGGTTGGATCAATAGGGAATTGATTAAGTCGCTCTGTGTGCACAAAGAAAATGATGGTGCCATGGTGGGGAGGTAAGCAAGATGATTGCTGTGGAGTTTCTTTGCCACGGTGGCCAGGTGAGCAAGATGACTGCTGTGGCCGTGGTGCCACCATTACTCCTAGAGCATGTGCAGCTGCTGAATAAATAGTAAATTGATTTTCATAGACACAAATCAATTTCCCATTGATTGTGTGGCTGCACATGTGCCAGGAGTGATGGCAGTGCTGCTGCAGCTGTGCCTTCCCCATACCAGGATGTAATGGTGGTGGCCACATTGCACATACACAGCACCTCAGAGGGCAGTGGCCAGGAACACCAAGACTCCAGCCAGCAGGGCATAATTGGGTGTGCGGTCAGGGAGGGAGCTGTAGTGTGTTAGCTGGACTATAGCGCGTTGGCCAGAGGGACGGGAGACTGGGGAGTATAGGTCAATAGAACATGTGTGAGAAGTAGGATCACAACAATTTTACTCACAGGGGCATAGCTACCATTGGACAAGCAGGGACATTCGTCCTGGGGCCCATACTGGCTGGGGGCCCAATATCCAATGTAGCTAAGGCCACCCTTTCCACCCCCTTTTTTCTTTTTTAAAAAATGCCACCTGAGCTGGCTGGGGGCCCTTTCAGCTGGTGCGTGGGCCCCCTTCATGCCTGTGGGCCTCCTCCCTGCCCCTCACCCTCCCCAACTGTGGGAAGGGGAGGGTGAGGGGCCCCATGTAGCACTGGAAGCAATGCAGCCCTGCAACATGTATTTTTCAAAAGTGCCCTCTGTTAAAGGGGAGGTATGGCCACCCTAGCAACAGGTCAGGTCACACTCAGAAGCCTCACAGCTTGACTTGCCCCATTGGTGCCGCGTCGTGAAGGAGGAGTCCTCCCCACCAGTTCGGGCCTGGTCTGGACAGGGCTGGCTTGAGGGAGGCCCAGCCCGAGAGGGAAGGTGCCCTTCGGCGGCTCCACTCAGTAACTGAGTGAAACCATCGTCAGGCACCTTCCTGCTCCGACACTCCCCACATCGAGCTGGCCCAGCCTGACCGACCAGCCCCTGGCCTCCAAGACTGGTTGGGTAGGCCAGGGCAGCAGCAACACTGCTGCTGCTGGCCACGTTTGGCCCCAGCAACAGATGAGCTCAGAAGCAGGCCACAGCATGCTGCATCAGGCCGCAGCATGCTACAGACTCTGCAGAGAGCAAGTAAGTCCTGAGCACCAGTAGTCAAGCGCCCCAAGGTCGGCTGAGCTGGGAGGTGCCCCTAGGCTGGTCGGCAGCTTCACCACCAGCAGGAAAAAAGACGGGAGACGCCAAAGGATGTTTCTTGCCCCTGGGCCCTTCCCAAGCTAGCTATGCCCTTGTTGAAATTCTGGGGCATAAGAAAACAGCTAATATCTCAAGAGTTGGTCACCCTAAGCTTTCTGCACTAAATTTTAATGATCATAGTATGTGGTCTCTGTTTACTACCCAACCCCACCCCCGCCCACTCCCCATGTGATTTCATTCTCAGTGCTTAGAAACAGCTCCCCAGCTGTTCCTTCAGTTCCTCTCAGAAGGAGGGCTCTAACACAACAGCAGCACAACAGACAGTGGTAACATGGCTCCAAAGGTACCTTAGATGTATGGACTCTGATCTTCTAAGAGCACAGTTTGGAAGGAGATGGGTAAGGGGCTTTCCTCCTTCCCCTATCTGTTTTTACTGATTGTGAAATTACTCCTACCTAGGGATGTTATGATCACACAGCTAGCAACCCTTCAGCAACCATACCAGGTCAGCTATAGGGAGAGGGGTCTTGAGGGAAAGGTGGATGGCTAATCCATTGTATGCAAATCCCACACAGGAGAGAGGCATCAAAGGCACTACCAGTGGGGTGACTATACCAACAGTGCCACTCCTTCCCATTTCTAGCATGGAATGTACAGATTAGGGGTGTGCAATTTTCTTTTTGTTTTGTATAATTACTAGAACAAATGAAACCTCATTTAGTAACTAGAAAACTAAAACAAATGAATTGGGAAATGAATGAAAATTAAACAAATGAAATTTCATTCATTTTGTTTTTGTTGGCCAATTAAGCCTGCTCAAACTGGAAGCAAACAACAGAGGGGAGGGGGAGCATTGACAGACAGTCAGGAGATATCTGGTTGACATCTCTGCTGGGGCTGAATCGAGTAGTACAAAAATCTTCTTGCGAGTTCCAAGAACTGGCCCCGAGTGCGTGGGCCAGTTCGAGGACCCTGAGTGAATATTCATGTGTAGTTTCCAAGGTAGGGCGGACAGATATGAACATTTTAGAGGTCACTTATGAGAAATACAGGTTGCAGTGCTGCGTTGGAGCCAATACAATCCTGCAACCTGTATTTCTCATAAATGTACTTTAAAATGTGCAGATCTAGCCACCCTATTCCAAGAGCAGGGGTTGAGGAGGAGGCCTTGTTGGGTGGAGGGAATGAACCATGGAAGAGGAGGTGGGGCCTTAGAAGTGGCTGAGGGGGTAGAGTATTCACATTTTGAGGGGATCTGGCAACACTGGACTTTCTGCGGACCAGGTAAGTTTTGGGTGGGGGAAGCTGGGCATGCTCAGAAAGGCCTAATGGTGCCTTTCAAAGATGATACACACACCGTGCCTGCCCCCACTCCCTCTCAGAAACTACTGTGGGCACCATCTTGGAAAGGTCTGAGCATGCTCAGAAGGGGTCCTTGGTCTTTCTGAGCATGCTCAGCTTTTTTCCCGTCCCCCCCAAAACTATCTGGTCTGGAAGAAGCCACATGTTGCCAGAGTCCCTCCGAAGGGTGAGTACTCTACACCCTCAGCCTCTGCTAGGCCTCCATACCTCTGTTAGCACCCTACCTCTGAACCCCTTCTCGGTCCCCACCCCCTTTCCTGACCCCCATTGATCTATTATCTCCCTGGCCAGCACAGGGAGAGAAATAAAAGAAAATATTAAGAAAACAAATAAAAGAAAATATTTTTTTCACTCAGCATATAATTGGGTTGCGGAATCTACTGCCAGAGGCTGTGGTAAGGGCCAGTACTATAGTTGAGTTTAAAAGAGCTTTGGACAAGTTTCTGGAAGATAGGTTAATTAGCAGCTATTAGCCAGACACGATCAGGGAACATGACGGGAGTTGAGGGAAAACAACAGGGAATGGATCCCCCATTGTGACTTGTTGAGTGCTTCTCCCAAGCCACTGTGGCCACTGTCGGAGACAGGATGCTGGGCTAGATGGACCATTGGTCAGACACAGTATGGCACTTCTTATGTTCTTATGAAGGAAAATCAGCGGCCTAGCATCAGCCTTCTGCCCCCTTCCCTGTACTCAGTCAAGGATTTTCCAAATTCTGAAGCTTCAGAAGCCATTCCTCAAAACTTCGGAATTCAGAAAACTGAGTCGAGTACCTTGATCCTTGGGGATTTCTGGGAAAATCAGAGGGCCAAGTTTCAGCACTAATCTCTGCTGGCCAAGTGGCATCACAAACACATCTTAGTGACTTCACATCACTGTGGCAACGTTGGCACACATAGAAGAGATACCCTCTGATAGGTCTTTCCTTGTACATGCTTCCAATGAATTAGGGTGGCTGTGAGGGAGGTCACTGGAATCAATAAAACATTCTGACAAACACCCCAGCCAACTCACTTTGTCTGCATAGCTCTCTGCACTTTGCAGAAAGATACTTGTGTATTGCTTTGGCTTTTTGGAGCTTTGTTATGTACTGCTATCTCTCCAACTCTCTCCATCTGTCTCTCTCTCTGATATGATCTCTGCAACTAGACACCCTGACACACTTTGGGATGCCAGTGCTGGGTTGATCTCTATAAGTGGACACCTCCTGACACACTTTGGGGTGCAAATGCCAAAGGCAGTGCCTTCCTGCTGCTCCTCTCTGTCCCTCTTGCTGCTGCTGCCCAAACATTTGTCTCACCTATCTCCTTCCCGGGAATGGATGATGCTCTGACACACTTTGGGATGCCAGTGCTGCTGTACTGGGGTGATCTCAGTAACTGGACATCCTTACACACTTTTGGCTGCCAATACTACCTTGCTGGCATGATCTCTGCAGTAGACACTGGACACCCCCTGAAACACTTTGGTGTGAAAATGTCCAAAGTTGTGTCTGCCTGCTGCTCATCTCATTTCCCCTCTTGCTGCTGCTGCTACTACTTCCCAAATATGTCTCTGTCACACCTATATCCTGCCCCCTGGGGTACTCTCTGAAACGTGACACCCTAACACACTTTGAGGTGCCAATGCTACCCCGATGGGGTAATCTCTGCAAGTACAAATCCCTCCGTTCCAGAGGTTCAGAACAATATCATAGGTAGATGTTTAAAAGAGAGCAAGTTGTAAGAAAATGCAAACCATGACAGTGTCTTATGCTGTCTTTCATCATCAAGTGCACTGAAATTCCTTCCTGATCCATGGGTGGGAAAATATCATGGACACAGATTTGGAACAGAGCAGGCTATGACAAAATGGCACATTTTCCATCCTTCTGGTCCAACCTCTCGCTGGCTCCATGTATGGTCCAGGAGTAGGAAAATTGTCCCTACCTTGTCTGAGTCAAGGCCAGAACTAACTGTCCTTCCCTTTCTCATTCGGGATGGGTGAACGCGGTTCGGTAGTTTGGTGTTCAGCCCGAACTCAGCCTGTTCGGACTAACGAACGCGAACCCGAACGTGAACATACTGAACGGAACCGAACACTGAACGGCGAAATGGCAAACACACTGAACAGATCCGAACAACGAACAATGAAATGGCCGAACAGTTCATTCAGTTCAGATCGCATTCGATTGTGTTCGGGTGGCTAAAACGTGGTCTTCTGTCAGGTCACTGGAAGGCCAAATGTAGCAGGGAGGGGGAAGTCATTTGACTCAGCTAGGAGCAGACTTCCAGGCACCAGGGGTGGAGGGTGGAGAGTGGCTTGGAGTAGCAGCCAGCCTGATGAATCACCATCTCTTTTCGCCTCAGACCACTGGCTTGGCAGTCTATGATTGGCCACGGGCTAGGCTGCACGGAGCCAATGGGGCTGATTTGAGGCGGGCGCAGCAAGAAACAAAACTGTCTGCCTCCCCCCTTCCCAATACCTTCTGAGCTAGTCACTGTTTCTGAGCAGCAGGCGTTTCAGAAGGCTCCCTCACCCAGCATTTTCCAGCTCCCCAATCCATTGCCATCCTCCTCCTATTTCACCCATCCAACCCATCTACCCCCATATTCTCATTTATTTACATTAGCTTTGATAGATTTAGTTGTTATTTTTTGTTTTTATCCCTCCCTGTGTTCAATCTTCAATCTTCCTCCTTCCCTCCCCCCTCCATTGAATATTCCCTCCCCATTCCCTTCCCCTGTTTTTTTGATTCATTAGAGTAGTAGTATATTTTATTAATTTATAGATTGATTTAGGTTTCATTTCAGTTTTGTACCCCTCCTTGTCTTGTTTGTGATTGCCCCCCAACCCCCATCCCATATATTCATAGGTAGATAGATAGGATTAGGTCGATACATTTTTGTTTGAGTAGTTTAGTTTAAGGTTTACTGATAGAGTGAGTTTACTGTTTTCTGTGATTCAGCTTTAGGGTTTGTTGGAGTTATTCATAGCATTTAGAATACATTTATTAGTTAGGTAGTTAGTTAGTTATTAGTGTAGATATAGAGATATAAATATTTGATAAAAAAATTCAATAAAATTTTTTTAAAAAATTATATATTAAAAAACATTGTTTTTTTCGGGAGAAATGGAGAAGGGAAGGAGAGGCCGATCTGCTGCCCGTAGGGGAGGCAATGGGGCACGTCCCAGAGGCCGTGCACGAGGAGCAGCAGCAGGCAGCAGCAGTAGCCAGAGGCAGAGCGCCTCACCCCCTCCCAAAATCAGGAGGCCTGCTTTAGGGGCCCAGGGTGCTCTGCAACGTCTCCTGGCAGTGCCCTCCACTGACACTCAGGGCACTGGAAGGCCTGCAGGACTTGAGGCTCAGGCTGCTGCATCTGTGTCTGCTGTGCGTGGTGATGGAGCAGGAGCTGGGGCTGCTTCTTCTACCGATGTTCCTCCAGGGCCACCAATGTCCCCCACAGTCGAGGAAATCCCCAGTAGCCCAGAGCTGGTGGATCCCACCCCGGCTGCTAGAGGCAGGGCCCGATCCCCGGGCAATGCCAGTACTAGGGACTGGGAGAGGAGGAGTGGCAGCAGCGGCAGCTGCAGCAGCACTAGCAGCCACAGAGGGGGGCACAGGGAGAGTGCCAGCAGCATGGCGGGCACGGGCAGTCTACCCTCCGGGTCCCAGTACTCCCCTTCTGGGGACATCGCCATGATCGCTGGGGACAGTGAGGAAGAGGCAGCAGTCAGTGACACTAGTGCCGCAGAGGATATCTATGTCCATGAGGCAATGTCTGACCCTCCTCCTCCCAGAGCTGCATCACCACCAGTGCCACAAAGTTCTCCCTCTCCCAGCAGCACTGGCAGCAGCACGTCTGCCGGGGCGGGCAAGAAGGCAGCAGGAGGGGGAAAAAAATCCACTGTCTGGGAGCATTTTAAGCAGGTGAGGGCAGATGATCCCAGAGAGGTGCAGTGCACGCTGTGCCAAAAGGTGGTGAAGCGTGGGCGGGCGCTTGCCAACCTTGGCACAACTGCAATGGCCAGGCACCTGAAGGCATGCCACAGTGCTGTGTTGCTGAGCGGGAAGGCAGGCGAAGTGGATGCCAGCGGGTTCCCGACTCCAGCGGCCAGTCGCCCGGCCCATTCAGCGGGCCAGCGTTCTGCAGCTACTGCTGCTGCCTCTACCAGCAGCAGGAGCATTATGGGGGCAGAAAAACTGCAGGAGCCTCCCCAGCAGCACCGCCAGTCCACCATGGAGGAGATGGGGTGGGGCGATGTGTCGAGGCCATCGGCAGGGCGCCGTGGCACAGGCTTCCAGGAAAAAGGCAAGCGCCTGGTTGCCGAGATGATTGCCCTGGATGGCCAGCCCTTCTCCATTGTGGAGGACAAGGGCTTCCAGCGTCTGCTTGCGTTCCTGGCTCCCAACTTTAAGCTTCCTTCCCGCTCCGCCCTGAGTCGGACTGTGGTCCCACAGTTATATAGGGCTTTGAAGGAGCGGGTGAGGGAGCAGCTTGCAGGGGCTGGGGGGGCAACGGTCCACTTCACCACGGACCTGTGGTCCTCCAGGAACGCCCAGCATGCCTACCTGGCAGTGACTGCACACTGGTGGCAGGACGCAAAGGCAGTGCTTGGCAGTGGCAGGAGGGGACCTGAAGCAGGGTATAGGTGGGCCCTGCTTCAGTCCCAAGTTATGGACAGCTCCCACACCGCAAGGAAGGTAGAGGCAGCCCTGACCACCATGGTGAGGGAGTGGCTCACGCCAGGCGTGGCCTTCACCAAGGGGTGTGTGGTCACGGACAACGCGGCCAATATGCTTAAGGCAGTCCGTGACGGGGGGTTCACGAGTATCCCTTGCGCCGCACACACCCTCCACCTGGTGGTGAAGGACGCTCTGGGCTTGGGTGATAAAGGCATTGGGCCAGGCACCCTTAGCTCCCTGGTCGAGCGGGGGAGGAAGCTGGCGGGCTTCTTCAACCGCAGCGTGAAGGGCAGCGAACTCCTCCGGGAGAAGCAGGCTGAGCAAGGGTCCCCGGTGCACACCCTGATCCAGGATGTCTCCACCCGGTGGAACTCCACCTTCCTGATGCTGGAGCGGCTTCTTGAACAGAAAGCCGCCCTGCATCAGGTGGAACTGGAGACAGACATCGAGTCACCTCCAGGGTACAACAGGGAGGAATGGGATATTATATCCCAAACCGTCTCTGTCCTGAGACCATTCCTGGCCGTCACGGAGACACTGAGCAGCTCCACTGCCACCCTCAGCCAGGTGACCCCGCTGGTGCATAGTCTCCACAGCAGCCTGGATGAGATTCTTGGGGCGGTGGGGCGGGATCGTGGCCCTCAGGGCAGGAGAATGTGCGACGAGGCGATGGAGCTAGCCGACAAGTTGAAGGCGGGCCTGAGCGCTCGCTTTGGTGACCTCCTGCGCCGGGACGAATATGTCCTGGCAACCATGCTGGACCCCAGGATCAAGGGCAGCATGGCACGGGAAAGTGCGCACTATGGCCTCCAGAAGGGGATGCTGGTCGATAAGGTCAGGCAGGCAGAGCGGGCCATGCAGCGGGATGCCCCTGGGGATGGTGGGAGTAGGAGCAGCGACCCTCAGCCATCTGGGTCTATCCCTGCCTCCAGCAGCAGCAGGACCCTTACTGCCAGCAGCTCCTCCTCTGTTCTGTCCACTCAGGGGAGCATGGGGACCAGCAGCACAAAAGGGCAAGCAGCGTGGCTGAGGGCAGTGGGGCAGGTGGTGCCCACCCAGAGCTACCGGAGGGAGTATGATGGCGCCTCAGCAGCAGTGGAGACCTATCTGGAGGAGGAGCCTTGCATAGAACCCGGCAGCGATCCCTTGGCCTACTGGGCCAGCAAGGCCCAAGTGTGGCCGGCCCTGTCCAAAGTGGCCAAGGGATTCCTGTCCTGCCCACCAACCAGTGTCCCCAGCGAGAGGGTGTTCTCCATCGCGGGGGACATATGTTCCCCGCACCGCCTGAGACTGGGGGCCAAGTTGGTGGAGCAGTTGCTCTTTCTGAAGGTTAACCTTCCGCTGCTGGGATTCCCGGAGCTGCCCCTGGACAAAGAGTGATGGTGCAGTGGCACACGCCATCCATCCCATTCCAGGGGCAGTCCTGGGACAGAGCTCCTCCTCCTCCATCCAGGGCTCGGCTGCTAATAGTACTGTGCTGCTGAGGTGCTGTCCCTCCATCCCAATGCTTGGCACCCACCCTGCCTCTCTCTCTTTGCCTCTCTCTCTCTTTGCCTCTCTCTCTCTTTGCCTCTCTCTCTCTCTCTCTCTCTCTCTCTCTCTCTTACTAGACGGCCTAGGCCACCTTATCTGACTGACCTCATGATGCAGGCTGGGCTTAGGAAACAAACAAACAAACTGGAAGCCTGCCAGCCAGCCTATAGCCAATGCCTTGTGGGGCAGAAGCTTAAGGACAAACCCTCTCCCCCTCCAACAATGAAAAAGAACAGCTTTCTGGTAAATCACAGTGGGCATCATCCCCACCCAGCCCTGCTCTCTCATTCCTCATGAGGACTCTACAGGGAGAGCTGTTGCAAAGTAGCAGACGTTGCCACCTTAGCCCCAGCACCCTTTGTGATGGGTCTTAATTTCTGTATTCGGGCGGGGGGGAAGGAACTTTGAGCAGAAGCCACAAAAGACAGCTTGTGTTATAGGGCAGGGGGCCTGGAACAAGCAACATTCAAACCTTGGGAACATCCCACAGGGCCCTTCATGCATCCAACGTAGAAGAAGTGAGCAAACAAACACACTGCAGTGTGGGGTGGGGGTATCTAGTTGCTATCTCTCACTCTTCCCCCTCCCCCCACCAGAGAAGTGTGGTGACAGAATGCAGCTGGGATGGACCAAGGCAGGGATAGTGGACACACTTCGCTAGGAGATTCTGTAGAGACAGCAATGTGGCTCAGTCTGGGGGAGCACACTTGTGTAAGCATGGCGCGCCTCCGACACAGTCATCGCCTGTGTGGCTGTCCCGCAGCACCACCCGCTCCCCCCCAGCATGCGCCGACAGATCTGCAAGACACCGGAAGCGTGGCCAGCCCTAGGGAAGCACATGGGGATTCCCCGCAGCACCAACCACTTTCAGCAACAAAGCCAGGACCGCCGCCGCCGCTGCCGGCGCAGGGGGCGGGGCCTGGACTGATTCGGCATTCCCAACGCCTGCTGGCACGCAAACAGGGTGGAGCCTGCCCTACAAAAACCGGCGCCGCATGCTGGGTGGCGCCGGTGATCTGAAACTGGCCCCTGGTGCGAATCCTGAGGAGAGCTTCCTGTTTCCTGCCTGAGTCCTCCCCTGTATTCCTGTTCCTTCCCTGTGTGCCTGAGCGGAGTTCTGACTGGCTGTGGTCGTGGTGAGTGTTTCCTTGTGTCCCTGTAGAGAGAGTGAGTGAGTGAGTGGGAGTGTGCGTGAGCGGAGTACCTGGAGCCCGTCCCTTCCCCCCTGGGGGGGGAATAGTCTCCCCAATACAGCGAACGAGCATCTGCCCCCTTCCCCTTTTCCTTGGGCCTGGTTCCCCCTCTCCTCACTGGACCGCACACTACCCTTCCCCCCTGGTGAGAGCAAGGTAGAGATACAAGTGGTTGAACGGTGGGCAGGGTTCCCCGGTCTTCACTCCTCGGTGCCCTATGATGATAGGGGCCTAAGTTCCAGGTGCGCAAGCCCAGGGGACGGCCCACATACTATCCTGACGGGCATACTACAACGCTCCTTTGTGCCAAGGACAGGGGGCCCGGGCTACCCGTGTCGCACGCCACTCAGGGAGAAAGCCCCAACCTACCCGTCTCCTATTCCCCTCCAAGCCACCCTCCTTCCCTCGGCAGTGACAACTTGCTTCTTGGAGGCTCCCTCCAATTTTAATCACTAAAGCTTTTGCTATTGGCTGACAGATTTCCTAGCTCATATTCTCTTCTCTCAAAATGGCCCGTCATTCCACTTAGGGACAACCCTCTTTCTATCCACTGTCTATCAATTTTTCTAGCCCCACTGTATATCCATCTTTCTATCCACTGTATCTAGAAGCTACCACTCTAGCCCAAGGATCCACCATGAGGATTCTGGGGCCCCATCATTCCACTCAGACTGCGATATCATTCCACCGCTCAGAGAAGCAGCCACTCCAGCCCCAGCACCCGCAGCCTGGCTTCTGGGGCCAAGTTATTGGCAGGGAGGGCTGTTGCCATATATACAAGCTGCCACATTAGCCTCGGGACCCACCGGGATGGGTCTGGGGCCATCATCCATCTTACAATCTGATGTCGTTCCATTCCACCGCAATCATAAGCAGCCACTCCAGCCCCGGCACCCTCCATCTGGGTGCATGGGCCAAGTTATTGGCAGGGAGGGCTGTGGCCATACATACAAGCTGCCACCCTAGCCCCGGGACCCACTGGGATGGGTCTGGGCCCATCATCCGTCTCACAATCTGATGTCGTGTCGTTCCACCGCAATCATAAGCAGCCACTCCGGCCCCGGCACCTGCCGTCTGGGTGCAGGGGCCAAGTTTTTGGCAGGGAGGTCTGTGGCCATACATACAAGCTGCCACCTTAGCTGTGGGACCCACCGGGATGGGTCTGGGGCCGTCATCCGTCTCACAATCTGATGTCATTCCATTCCACCGCAATCATAAGCAGCCACTCCGGCCCCGGCCCCCGTCGTCTCGGTGCAGGGGCCAAGTTATTGGCAGGGAGGGCTGTGGCCATACATACAAGCTGCTACCCTAGCCCTGGGACACATCGGAATGTGTCTGGGGCCTTCATCCATCTCACAATATGATTTTGTGTCATTCAACCGCAATCATAAGCAGACACTCCGGCCCCTGCACCCGCCGTCTGGGTGCAGGGGCCAAGTTATTGGCAGGGCTGTGGCCATACATACAAACTGCCACCCTAGCCCCGGGACCCACCAGGATGGGTCTGGGGCCATCATCTGTCTCACAATCTGATGTCGTTCTGTTCCACCGCAATCATAAGCAGCCACTCCGGCCCTGGCACCCGCCAACTGGGTGTAGGGGCCATGTTATTGGCAGGGAGGGCTGTGGCCATACATACAAGCTGCCACCCTAGCCCCAGGACCCACTGGGATGGGTCTGGGGCCTTCATCCATCTCACAATCTGATGTCGTTCCACCACTCAGAGAAGCAGCCACTCCGGCCCTGGCACCCGCCGTCTGGGTGCAGGGGCCAAGTTATTGTCAGGGAGGGCTGTGGCCATACATACAAGCTGCCATCCTAGCCTTGGGACCCACTGGTATGGGTCTGGGGTTGTCATCCATCTCACAATCTGATGTTGTTTCACCGCAATCATAAAAAGCCACTCTGGCCCTGGCACCCACCGCGATGGGTCTGGGGCCTCCCATGTCAAGGTTCCTGTCTTCCCACACAGGTTGCCTAGCTATGCTAAAAGCCTGCACAAGCCTGTTCAATGTGTGCTGCTGCTGCTCCTTCCAACACTGCCTCTGCTCACTGTTCCATGATCACTGTGCCCGGGAAATCCAATGGGTGCTGCTCCTGCTCCTTCCAACGCTGCCTCTGCCCTGTTCCCTGGGCTCTGTACCTCAGCAATCCAATGGGTGCTGCTGCTCCTCCCAATTATACCTCTGCTCGGCTCACTCACTGTTCCACGGGCTCTGTGCACGAGCAATCCAATGGGTGCTAGTGGGTGGCCATGTGATTCACCACTGGGCAAGGCTTGACCAATTGACAGAATAGCTTGTTCAGATCTCAAGAGTATGTTGCAGTGAAGCCTGCAATATCCAGTCAAGCAGGGGTGCCAGATAATGAGCCCTGGTTGGACCTCTGCCGCTCCCCCAACCATGCCAGGCAGCCTGGGTCGATCCACAGGAGCAGAGCTGGCTGCCCCTGGGCAAGGTTATGGATTTTCAAGGGCTGGCGAGAGCTGACTGGATGATGGCAGAAATGCGAAGCTCTCGAAGGCACAGGCACCTGTCTCAGGGCAAACCCATTCCAGGGTGCTGCCCTTCACAAAGAAAGGAGAACTATTCCCGTGGCTCCCGCCGGCTTTTCTTGGATCGGCTTGAAGTATACCATGTCAGCCATTGACTCCACACTCTTGTAGACTGGCATAGCTCGGATGATGAGCCTGCAACACCCAGCCCTTAGAACCAATCCTCATCCCGAAGTTACTGAAACAGTCGGATTCCCGCGGTCCGCACCGGTTCTAAGGACAGCATGGAGGGATGGGCGGGGAAGGGGCGAGGAATGCCCACCACAGCTGTGTCGATCCACAGGAAGGGCTTGGCTCACATCTCTTAGGACACGTTCTAAGTCAGCTGCTGCTATGCAATCCGGTTGTGCAACCTGCATTCCATGCTGAGTTCCTTGAGGATTTCTGCAGTGATGACTTGCTCAGTTTGATTGCCTTCAGATGATTTGGAGCTGGTCCAGAATGATCCTGTACCCGACTACCTTTCGATCGGCTGCGGTAAATGGAGGCTATCGGAGATCAACTGTCCCTTCGCAACAACGCTCGCCTCTCTCTTAGGATCGACTATTCATGTTCGCACATCCCTACAGATGACATTCTGAATCCTAAAGAATCTTAAACTTCTCCTACAGTTCAAGATCCTTGTTCTGTTGCTTTTCCAAGGTTACCAAAAAAGTGCGAGGGAATGACCATCCTCTCCAGCAAGCAGGCACTTGCCCCTACCCAGCCCCCTTACCCCTGTCCCCTCATCATTCTTAATCTGAACCTCAATGCTCTTGGACTTTAAGGTGCTGATGGCTCCCGTGCATGGGGCCATCAATAAAGTATGTCACGCAAGGTGTGCAGATTAGCAAAGACATGCCAATGGGTGACAATAGGGGGTGAGGGGGATTAGTCACGTGACATTATACCCATATGTTTGTATCTCTGTCACAGTTATTTTGTATGTGGGTATTTAGGTAGGTGTGGGTGGGGAGTTTTACTTGATTTCCTGTTTCACCTCAGTCTCTAGACCTCCTCCCATTTGCCATCATTCCACTCACAGAGATGGACCCCTGCCCCCCAGGACTTGGGAGGGCTATATGCTTTCCTTGCCAGTGGTTCTATACCATGGCCACCAATGTCTGCTTCTTCCACTGCTAATAGCCCCCAAGCCAGAGCTATATGCTGTCTGTGCCATGATTCCATTGGCATCAATAAGCAGCTGCTGCCAGTGTACCCAGGCCTATATACTGTCTGTGCCAAGGATTCTGTACCCCAGGTTGCCGCCAAGTTCAAAGCCTGCCTTAACCCGCCTTCCTGCCTCTCATTCCAAGGTGCCTGTCTGCCCAACCAGGTTGATGACAAAAGAGAGAGAGAGAGAGAGAGAGAGAGAGAAACTCCACCCTCTGCTGGAGGGAGACACAGACACAATCCCACCCATTATGTCACCTGCACTATGGCCAGAGAGAGAGAGAGAGAGAGAGAGAGAGAGTACCAGCTAGAACGAGGGAGATGGGAGTTAGAGGGGGAGAGGTAGGTGTATCCCTATTCCCTACGCACCGGCTGAGTCTGAAGTTCAGAATAAGCATCCTCAGAATTAATAATTATGGGGAGGTTATTTTCAGGCCGCACAAGTTCTAAGTCAGCTGCTAGTCACCTTCCTCCAGTAACGGTCACTGATGAGCCACTAGTCCCGCCAGTTACTGGCGCTTGCTTCACTGAATGTCTTCACTTTGACAATCCGAACACTGGGCCTGGACCACCTTCAAATCAGTACTATGAGGGAGGCAGCAGGCAGACCTACACACACACACACTGGCCCTGCACCTCCTGAGATGTGTCACTATCGAGTTTCTCTTCGTAAACTGTGGACCCGACGTACCATCTTCAGAACTCCTGAAGTTTGTGTCTCTTGAGTTTTCACTCACGGGGAGGACTGTGGTGAAGTACAAGCTGCCCCCTCCCCAAATGCCTACTCCTTCCTGCATCCACCCGCGGATGCCCGCTGAAGCTGGCTGCTGAAACTAACAGCCCCTCCGACCCCCAGCTCCTGATGCCAGAGCTGCCTGCTGCCGAGGAACCTGTCTCTCCTCTCTCTTGCAATGCACACCTACCCACACAAACACAAGCCCTGCACCTCCTGAGATTTCTGTACATCTGTGTCACCATCTAGTTTCTCTTCATAAACTGGGGACCCGACCTACCATCTTCAGAACTCCTGAAGTTTGTGTCTCTTGAGTTTTCACTCGTGGTGAGGGCCGTGGTGAACTACAAGCTGCCCCCCTCCCCAAAAGCCTACGCCTCTGCACCCATCCGCGGATGCCCACTGAAGCTGGCTGCTGAAACTAATAGCCCCTCCAACCCCCAGCTCCCGACGCCTGCTGCCTGCTATTGAGGAGACTGTCTCTCCTCTCTCTTTCTATCTGTCACACCTACACACACACACCTACACACACACTCTCTCTCTCTCTCTCTCACACACACACACACACACACACACACACACACACACTGGCCCTGCACCTCCTGAGATTTCTGTACATCTGTCACTATCAAATTTCTCTTTGTAAACTGTGGACCCGACCTATCATCTGCAGAACTCCTGAAGTTTGTGTCTCTTGAGTTTTCACTCACGGGGAGGGCTGTGGCGAAGTACAAGCTGCCCCCTCCCCAAA